>CAUYTI010097300.1:0-30087 GCA_963575145.1 Galago senegalensis
TGAGAAAGATCTTGGTTATTATCTTTTTGAAAAATATATATAGAAACCTGTAAGTAGCAAAGTAATTGCTTCTGTATTGGTGATTTTTATGCATGTTAAATCTATTATTGCAAAGGAATAAATGGCTACATATAAAAAGAAAGAAATGTCATACACAATGTTTTATTTTTCTCTGTGTAGCATCTTGTGGCATATCCATGTGTCATGTTCAGCATTGTACCTAGAGGGAAATTGAGGCTTAATTTTATTAAGGAATTTTTCCTAAGGCTACACAAATAACTAAGAAAAACTAAGATTGGAACCCAGGTCTACCAACTTTTAATCTTGTTTAATTTTCATCATATCACACTATTTTATTAGAGAGATGGAACCAGTGGTTAATACCCTGAGATAATGTCAGGAGGCAGGACCACCTACGTTAGGCACGGCCACCTTTATACAATACACAAAGTGGGTAGCAATTGGTAAGCATTACCTGCTAGATGCTTTAGAATTCTACTGTATGACACTGCTATAAAAATCATGCCACTCTCTCCAGAGTGGGCAAAAACCTTAGTGAATGGAAAAAATGATTAGAGGTAGAAAGCTGCTCAACAGCTCTAATGGTCTCAACTTTGTTCACAAAATAACTTATAAACCATTCATAGCATTCTACCAGTACCTCCTTCTCTTGATTTATAATCTCTTTTTTATGGGTTCAGAATAGAATCAATGGTCTGGAAGAGCACAGGAGGGTAATGTTTCCCAGAAGAGATGATATTAGGGAAAAATGTGCTGCCCTTGCAGCTTTTGATGCACTTTCTCATTGGTCCACGGGTTGTTTTCTTTCTCCAGTGTGGTCTGGAAATGTACAACCAGAGGATCTCAATAAATGCTCTAATGTGTGACCAGCTAATTTTCTTAACATCAGTTCTCTATGAAATGACACTACATTTACCTGGTAACAATCAAGTGGCATGAATGAGGAGGAATGGATGCAGCTCTGAATGAGGCGCTGCTACCTGTGAGGCCCAGGCACCTGGGCTTCACATTTCTCTGTGAATTAACGGTTTCAGTGCCACCAAACATCATGGTACCCATCCTCCCTTAAAGGTACTACTTTCATAAGGAAAATGCTCTAATGTTTTTATTTTGTTTCATTTTCTTTTTTGTCAGAGGCTGTTCCTGTTACTACTATGCTAATGTCAAAAATAATGTTTTCTGTCGTCCATGGCCTCTTTTCCAGTCCTTTGTTAAACAAGTAAATGTATTCTCAGAATGCTGAGCTAGAAGGGCTCTTATATCCCTGCACAAAGTGAAACGAACCATAATTGTATGACCACTTAGCAAGCTATGTAGTATTCAGTTATTCCAAAGGGCCATTCCTCCATTCATTCAGCCAATTATTATTATCATCAAAATAGGGTCTCACTATGTCACCCTGGGTAG
Organism: Galago senegalensis; assembly: GCA_963575145.1. Taxonomy (NCBI): domain Eukaryota; kingdom Metazoa; phylum Chordata; class Mammalia; order Primates; family Galagidae; genus Galago; species Galago senegalensis. Next base: position 1,429 of record CAUYTI010097300.1, read on the forward strand.
AGTGTCATGGCATCCCAGCTCACAGCAACCTCAAACTCTTGGGCTTAAGCGATTCTCTTGCCTCAGCCTCTCAAGTAGCTGGAACTACAGGTGCCCACCACAATGCCTGGCTATTTTTTTTTTTGTTGTTGTTACAATTGTCATTGTTGTTTTAGCTGGCCTGGGCCAGGTATGAACCCTTCAGCCTCAGTGTATTTAGCCAGCACTCTACCCATTGAGCTATGGTCACTGCCATTCAGCCAATTATTATTAAGATTTGAGAAACATAATTACTTGGAATTTAAGATATTATATTCCTATTGCTTTTACAAAAAACTGTCACCCCAGGTTTTATTTGCAAATTACTGTCTCCCTCAGTCAAGAGAGTTATTTTTCATAACAAACATCACCAGTCTATGTAAGAGATCCCAAATGCTTGTCAGGATCTATATGTTTGTCACTCCAACTATGGGACTCAGCAATGGGAAGTAATCATGAGTGTTGTGTTAAATATGTGATTTCTATCAGATTTTGCCTTAGGGTAATTTAAATAATTTATAATAAAATAGCTAATTTTCTCGTAGACTTTTGTCTGGTGGTTATAAAAAAGTTAAAAAGATAAATTAATTATCATCTAGGAAGCCCCAATCTCTTGTCATGATTGTATTCTAAGTATTGAGAATATCTCAAAATAAAGAAGAGAGAATTTTTATATCTTCACTAATTCGAACTGCAAAGAGAAAGCCCATGTTTATGTTGCGATTTCAGATACTGAGATAAGGAGATCAGACTTTCAATTGTGGTATTAAATCAAACTGAATTAAACAGAGGTGAAAATAAGACCTCTTAAGAACTTCCTTTTAGATAGTAGCACCTCTCAATACTCCAGAAGCCTGTGTGAGGGTTAAGGTGGGAAGTATCCTCCCTAAGACTGAAACTATTCCCTGCTGTGCTCCAGGAATGACAGTCAAGTGCAGTTGGGAGCACTGATGGTATAAATGCAGGAAGAAAAACAAATTCCAAGTTCCAAAAACCAAGCACAGGTACAGTGAGATCTGCACCTTTCATAAATCAATGTGAGTCTGGTCTCTGTCATTCTAGCAAATGAGCTCAGCTTGCTGGAAACTATTATGGCTAATGGAAGCCATCTTTTTCTTCAATGTATTTGCATAGCAAAACAGATTTTTATTAACAGAACAAAGATGTAAACATCTCTTTCTTCACCTGTACTCCTGTGCTCCCCTCCTTGGCCTCTGAAATCATTAAAGCTGGCTGCCTTCCAGTCCAGAAGCTCTGCTCATCTGATACTGCATGTAAAATGGTTGTGCATTTGTGATTATGCATTTTCTTTCTGTGGAAAGGATCATAGATTTAACTCCACTTCCCTGGTCTCCACCAGTGTGAAGAATGACAAGTCCAATCTAGTTCTATGGTATCACAAAGGAAGACAGGACAATAAAATATACAGGTCTCAACAGGGATGTAAGTACCCACAGCTCGTTTCAAGCAGAGGCAAAACTGTAGCTTGAGCTTCTATCCTTCAGACACCTACAACTTTACAGGCTCTGAATTTCCTTGAATACTGTGCCAGCAGTACCCCAAACAAAGAAAAGAGGGATAAGGAACGGAAAGAAAAGGAAACGGAGACATGAAGGGAAAGGAGCTAGAGAGAAATTTGGGGTCCATGATGCTTCCAAGTTTTCAGTCTTCCAAACTCGGGATCTTCTGTGGTTAGGACAATCCTTTATTGTTTGCAAGTTTTGTGTTTACGATTATAATTTAAATGAACTCTCCTTTCTTTACAGAGATAACATTTGAAAATTAGCTTTTTTAAACATTGGTTTTAGATCATCTTTAAAGCTAAATCTTATACTAAAAATCTATTAAATGTAAAAGCTGGTGATAAAAATATCAATTGATATTTACTGGCCAACTAGAAAGAAAGAGAGGATGTTGTTTATTAACTCCAACTTTTATTTTTCTCCTATTAAATTTCAGATTTCAGAACTTGTCACTATTGAATGTAAGATAGTATTCAAAGAATTAATAGGTAGCCTATCAAATAAGAACATGAATATAATATACATATAATTTGGAAAATGAACTCACATCTATCAACGTTTACATGAATACACATAAGAAATGTGTATTTGTCTTAGGAATTGATTAATATTTGAATAAGAAATACTTAGACTTAATAGCATATGATTTAAGGATTGCAATTGCATGTAGGTAAATTGTCACTTTCTCAAAGACAGTTGGCATCACCACCTTTCCCTCCCAATTTTTTAATGTTCTTTCTCTAGAGTAGGATATTTTTTAGGTTTGGACTATGAATCACTTATATTAGAATCAATTGGTTACTAATATGATTGTTATGAGTTTTCTACAGATTTACTAAAATTATTGAACAAGTATCTCAGGGAAGGCCCTGGGAATCTGAATTTTGTATGAAACTTCATACATGGCTCGGTGCCTGTGGCTAAGTGGTTAGGGCACTGGCCACATATACTGGGGCTAGTGGGTTCCAACCTGGCCCAGGCCTGCTAAACAACAATGGCAACTACAACAAAAAGTAGCTGTGCACTGTGGTGAGTACCTGTAGTCCCAGCTACTCGGAGGTTGAAGTAAGCGAATCTCTTAAACCCAAGAGTTTGAAGTTGCTGTGTCGCTCTACCAAGGGTGACATAGTGCGATTCTGTCTCAAAAAAATAAAAATAAAATAAAAATAAAAATATCTGGGTGTTGTGATCAGTGCCTACAGTCCCAGTTACTTGGGAGGCTGAGGCAAGAGAACTACTTAAGCCTGATGAGCTGTAATGCCACAGTACTCTACCAAGGGTGACACAGTGAGACTCTGTTGCAAAAAAAAAAAAAAAATAGTAATAATAATAAATAATAAGAAAAAGAAACTCCATAGATGGCACTGGTGCACACAAGGGTTTGACATCCACCTCAGTGCCATCAGCAGCTGTCATATGCTTTAACCTGCACCTGACGCCATTGAGCAAGTGTGATCTACAGAGGGTAAAATTTGGGTTGGCATAATTACTCAAACTCAGTTCATATTATGCTTGTGAAAAAGGGATAAAAACATCTAACTTAAAATGAAAAGAAAATTTAATAATCAATATTGTTGACTATCATTTAATAAAACACAATGAAACAAATAAAAACAAATAAAAATCCCTGAAATTTGGTCTACTTTCAGATCTTTTTTGTTATAAAGATACAAGGTTTGGGGCTTTTTTGTTTGTTTTTTAAACAATTTATTTAAACAGGTATAATTGTTATATGTATGTACAAAATGCACTTTTTAATGTTAATGCATATAGTCAAGAAACCATCCCCACAATGAGGGTAAGACAACTATCACCTCCAGAAGTCTCCTTGGGCCTCTTTTGTGTGGTTTCTGCTATAAGAACACTTAAGAAGGTTTATACTACTTGGGAAAAAGGGCAAATACTGTTATTTTTACTTATTCCATTTAACATTTGTAAGAAAAAGTTTCATTTTATTTACTTCTTCCATCAATTAAAATATGGTTACCTAGAAAGATTTATAAGGTCATCTCAGTGGGTTTATTCACATGAAAAACAGCTTACCTGTTTGAAATGACTTTAAAAAGCGGTCAGACTCTGTCTTGAAAGTCTATAAAATTATAAGTATAGGCACAAGTATAATAAGAAATAGTACTGCTCAGATGATTTAATTTGTCAACTGCAGAAGGAGCTAGTATTTCCCAACTCCGTGATGGGATCATGTGGCAATCAGTGTTGTGGAGAGTGGTGATTTTTCTTTAACGTGTTCTGATAAAGCACATGTTAGTGTGTGTATGTGTGTGAATGAGTATACTCTGTGTGCAAATAACTGCTTCCCCAATCCCAAAGTCAGTTGTCAGCCTTTTCCTCATTTGGCTTTGCCATGTCATTTTACATTAGTAGCTATTTGTTTCATGTCTGAACTATTTTTTCCAGGCTCTTTGAAACCACATTCATCTGATTCTCCTCCTACTTCATTGGCTATTCTGCCTTAGTCGGCTTTACCTACGGGACTTTCTCATTCTGACCTCTAAATACCCTTCATCTAATACATCTCCTAGGTTCACTGATCCACATCATTTAACTGCCAAAACAGGCTTTGGATATCAAAAGTCTGTGCTGAGCTTTATGCCATCCTTGAGCTCCACACTCACATATCCAATTGCCTACTTACCATTTCTACTTGGATGCCTATTTAAGCATCTCAAACTTCATATGCAAGGAAATAAACACCCAAACAACACAAAAGGTATTTTCTCCAAAGACACCTTCCCTTCTCCACACCTTCCCATCAGAAGTACTTATGCAGGCGCAAAACACAATGTCATTCTCAATCCTTCTTTCTTCACGCTATTCCTGTTTCCTTATCCAGCCGCAAATGTGACTGATACTGGCTTCTGAATATTCATTATATTCCCCAATCTATTTCATTTCCAATACAATCACCTCTGAATAAATCACCATTATTGCCCACACACTACTGCACCCACCTTCTGTTCATTCGCTGGGTCTATTTTTATATCCATGTGGTTCAATCTTGCAGGACCACACAGGACCATTCTATGCAGCTGCCAGGCTGATTTTATTTTACCTAAGATCATGTTATCCTCATGTTTAAAATCCTTCTATGGTTTCCAGTCATGCTTAGAATAACTCTAAACTTCTTGTCCTGCTCTTTGTGATCACATGCGCTCTCACCATTGCCTAATTCTTTAATATTATGTCCCAAGACTTTGTCTCATGTTGTCAGTGCTCTAGCTCAAAGACACTCTTTCCTACCCTCACACCTGTGAAAGTCATTATCCTTTGCATTTACTGGTCATTCTCTTTAGAATTAACCTCCTTGGATCTCCTCCCATCATTAGTTACTAACAGAAACGCCGCCTTCACTGACTGTAGACAACCATTCATTACTACATCATACCACCTCCTATTATGTTCCACTTCCTCATTTTCTTTCTTCATCGCTTACTACAGACATAGTATTTCTTAGTGGTGAACCCCCACAATTCCAACTACAATGGCTCTCATCCTGTAGGTGGCAACTTTCACTTATTTAGCAGTAACCCCCCATCACCCAGTTCAGGGAATATATAAGATAGATACTCAATAAATAATTTTTCAGTGATTAATTATAGTTATCACCATGCCACTCACTACAGAAGGAATTGTCTTAGTAGACCAAGGAGAACAAATTTAGCTTAATCAAAATTCTGCATCAGGTAAAAAATGTAAATATGCTCATCTCCTTTTTTAAATAATAAATCGAAATTTTAGGAAGTAATAAGGCAGTGGGCAGTATAAATTTCTATAGTAACTTAAACATTCCTTAAAAATAAATGTAATTGCATGTACTTGTTTGAGCTCACATTGAAATACTTCATCTATGCCTTCTTCTTCTTCAACTGCCTGTGTGAATCTAGGAAGGGATGTCCACAATGGTGACTCTGAGGCTTTGTGAAACTTATAGTGAGGAGACAATTTATTTTCACCCCTTGGCTGGTTAATCTGAGGTAACCAAATATATTTGGAAATTTAGAAATATTTTTTGATGGTCAAAAGTAAAACAGATAACATTTGCAACCAGACTAATAATTTTATTTGTTAAGGTTTTACTATAGATAGCTTGCAAATTAACTGTTCTCCAAGCAATTTTAATTGTTGGATAAGGTCCCATAAATATCAGGTCATTTGTACCCTCCAATGGGAAAAAATATCCAGGTGCCTCTGCAGAAATAAGGGCATCTCTGTGGCAAGTCAGCAGCCTGCTGCTGTACTGTGGAAGCAACAGCAGATATATTCCAGCTGAGGCGAGCTGCACACACCCTTCTCACAAGCAGACGGGCAGATACTTAGAAAAATCTCAGCCCAGACATCTATAGCATGGCTGTTATATATGACAACCATTTCTAGATCCAAGTTCTTACCACTTTTTAAAGTACTTTGATCTTTATGGGGATAGAAATTATTCAACAAATAAAAGTGGCTCATCTACCTACTTTGCCAACCTCACCCAACCATGATATTCAAAATAGTGAACCAAAAATTTCTTTGTCTTCTAAACAAACATTGTCAAGTTTTTGCTCTAAGAAGTTATGGTTCCAGGGTCACTCAAGGTCTTACGCTGAGAGGATATGATAAAAAAAGGTGGAGGAGGACTTTGTAAATCATGTAGGTTACGGAACTGAAAAGAAAATCTTTTGAAGAATAGGTCATTGGTTTTGATATTAAGAAATAAGATATGAGATGCACTTTGAGGAACTGTAACCTAACCAAGCAGCTCACACGTAGTGGTTTTCATTAAAAAGTTGCCATTTATCTTATCATGGAGAGTTTATTTTACCATGAGCTGTCACTGAAAGGATAGGGAAATTCTACGACTTACTGTAGCACAGCAGAAATTTAAAAAAATAATGACAGAATAAAGGCAGATGGCAACTTTCTACTGAAAGATGCTGTTCTCTGGGGCTTATTTACGTTTCAATGTTCAGAAGCATCCAGCATCAATACCAACATTTAGGACTGAGCTGAAAGGTGACAGTACTACAGTGAAACGTATATTAGTATTGGAATCTTGAAAGCTTGGGAAAAATTTGACTTCCTTTGGAATCTGTCCTGCTTATACAAGGACTGAAAAAAATAGCATGATATAAGACAACTTAGCATTTTAATGTTTTCATTTTAATTTTTTAAACAATGTATATTTTAATAACTTTGTTATTTCTTTTGTTCTTTTTTGGGGGGACAGGAGTCTCACTTTCACCCTCAGTAGAGTGCAATGGGGTCATAGCTTACAGCAACCTCAAACTCTTGGGCTCAAGTGATTCTCTTTCCCCAGCCTCCCAAGTGGATGGGACTGCCTGCACCTGCCTGCCATGATGCTGCACTATTTTTAGAGATGAGGTCTACCTCTTATTCAGGCTGGACATGAACCTGTGAGCTCAGTCAATTCACATACCTCACTTCCCAAAGTGCCGGGATTACAGGTGTGAGCCACCAGGCCCAACAATATTGGTGATTTTTTAAAAATATAATTTAACTGTGATTTTGAGCCATCTATTCTTGGAGTCAGTATGCTTTTCTCTATGTCTCAATTTCCCCATCTAGAATATGGGAAAAAAATTAAATGTTACCAATTCATGGGGCTGTGTCAAGAACTCCAGAAGACAGGGATATAACACTGTTATTATTATTGTTATTGCTATCAGTATTAACTGATGATGACCACTGATATTGTATTTACTGAATCAAATCTTCATTCTTTAAATAAGAAAAAAATAGCTCAACCATTGTTTCCCAAACAAAAGGAGACAATTAAAAAAGAAAACATAACTATATATCCTAATTCTGCAACCAACGGTAGGCACCATTTAGTTCTTTTTACCCTCACGTGCCAATGAACTATTTAACATTTTTTTCTTTGAGACAGTCTGACTATGCTGCCCTTAGTAGAGTACTGTGGCATCACAGCTCACAGCAACCTCAAACTCTTGGGCTTAAGCGATTCTCTTCCTTCAGCCTCCTGAGTAGCTGGGCTACTCAGAAATGCCCAGCTATTTTTGTTGTTGTTGTTGTAGTTGTCATTGCTGTTTGGCAGGCCCAGGCCACATTTGAACCCACCAGCTCCAGTGCATGTGGCCGGCTCCCTAGTCACTGAGATACAGGAGTTGGACCCAGAGAGCCAATTAAAGAACACTTTCTTTACTTCTAGTCTTTCCCTGTGGACTCTCCCATGGTCAGCTCTCCCTCTCTTGGCTGCTGAGAGTATTCATATCAAATCACACCGTTTGGCCCTTCAGACAGGGCATTCTATTGTTTTGTATCTGAGATTATTTTTTCTCCGAATTAGATATAAATTCCTTGAGAGATATAAATTCCTTTCCTGGTTCTGAAGCAAAAAACATAAAACATTAATTATATGTTACCTTGAAATAGTACAAAATAGTTTATATAAACTAAATCTACTATATTATCATTATATTTGCCGTTTCATACCCCTAAAATGAACAATGTGATGAATAAACAAAATACTAAACTCAAAAAAAAAAATAAAATTGTCAGACCTGTATTTTAGAACATGACTTTCCTAGAAAACCACTTTCTCTGGACCTGGATTTCACTACCTATTGAATAACAAGGTAACTTTCAGCATTATTCCAAATTGAATGGTACATAATATCATTTAATTAAATTTGGCAACATTTTGAGTGCATTCAGTAATTTCAATATGCATTAAAAAAAAAAAAAAACTGGACCAGCATGTGTCCTAACCACACCATGGGATGACATTAGCCGTGGTCCTCACGATTTGAAACAAAGGGACTGAAAAAGGAAACTATGTGACCACTGGTTATTTTACTTTGAAACAAAACGACACTGAATGTACTGAAAACCTGAAAGTTACTTCCTTTTTGGCTGATTTTAATTCCATTCAGTGTTATGCACAGAGCTTTTTTCTTTATTTCTCCATTTATCAGATGCTTAAAAACTCTGAAGAATGAAGTTAACTAATTGCCCATTAGATGCCATGGATCTTTCATCTACTTAAGGATGTCTCCTTGATGCAGTTCCTCTCATTAGGGAGAGCTGCGAGCTTTGCTGTGCACTCGCAGATGGGATCCTGGCTTCTGCAGCAATGGGCACTTAAACTCCAGGAAGCCCTGTTTAGACAGGGATGTTTTAATAGAGCAGTCCACAGCCAACCTCTCACTCTTGTCTAAGTACCTGCTGGTGATGATCACTTTGCTTCCTGCTGTTCTAAGTGGAGTCATTAAAAGAAATGCAACTTTCAGCATGATTGGAAAAGGGTGGAAACTTCCTTCCTCATCAGAAGGTCAGCTCCACCAAATGCTTTACCTGTCCACATCCATCAGTTTATTCATTATGAGAAAATCAGACAATCTTATTGTTAGAAATTCCTAAGAGATAAGTACATCTTGTTTTCTCTCCTAGCAGTTGGGAAAAAAAGAGAATAAACAAAAATTTAGAAAGTTGGTGGTCTTTCCTATTTTTACTTTTTTGTTTTAGATATAGGCAAGAAGATTATAGTACTCTTAACATAAATTTTAGTGTTTGATGTTACTAAATTTTGGAGATTTGCTTCCCCAACAACTCTTCAGCCCATTATCCAGTGGCAATAGACAGTAATAAATTGTTAGTTTGGTATTATTATTGCTTGGATATGATTATAAGAAATGCCACTTGAATGGATTACTAAAGAATTTTTAAAAAGGTGAATGAGAAGTTTAAACTTTTGAAAATATTTATTTTTTGGCTTCCAATTAATCATAGAAATGTTTTGAAAGTAGTTACAGGAATTGAAATATAATACTTCCTGGGAAATATATGAAAAGAATCATCTGATATACCATCTACCCACAAGATTCTGAAATCTATTTAGATAAGAGACCCACATATACAAATGATAAAATGTATAATTATTTTTGAAACAAGCAGAATAAAACTATAATCCAGAATAAAGTTAGGCACTGCCATTAGTATCATCAGTTACTATAATAAAGAATACTATGCAATATGTAGTCAAGATAGTCAAGAGATTACAGCTATTTAGGTTAATGACCCTAAAGACTTTTGGACTAGAAATGACATTTGAAGAAGCAGGAGAGAAATTTTAGTTGGGAAAATATAATTAAAATAAGCTGAATTAACTTCTTTAACTCAGGGATTCTTATGTCAACCGGCACCTGGGAAGAGCTCTCCTTTATCCCATTCTTGAAGGGCTTTATCCCTTTACTACCCACATGGTCTTCACACCCATCTGTTTTATTTTTTCCTTATTTCAATTGTATATTTATAAAATTGGACCCTCCACTTTCAATAGCCTCAGGGTACAAGCACCAATAAAATTCCCATTGATTAAAGTATTAAAATACATGAAAAGGAACAATAGCCAGCAGCTATAATGATTAAACACATAGTATCAAACAAAACAAAATTGTATTAAAAACAACAGTCTCTTCAAATCTATTTCTTAAAATGGAGCACGGCAGCTTATAATGCAGGAAAATTACGTGAATTGTAACTATATATAACAATCCTAGCTATAACACATAGTAAAACTCTTGTAGTATTGTTTGACTTAGTTTCTGGGAGGTATTAGTATAATTTTCTTTAACTTTCATGTACTTCCATTTCTTTAGCTCTCAAATGGGAAGGACACTGTTCATAATAGAAAAATACTGTCTTCTAGGGAAATCGTAAGGAAGAATGCAATGAGGAATTTAAAGTGACTTAAGAATGGATTAGTACAAGTATTAGTTGTCCTATGTATTAGTCATATGAGTTGTAGCTCATATTACTTACCTTTCTAATATTTTGGAATGTTTAATCCCTATCTATATTCTTACTGTGCTAATAGAATCTGTATTTTTAGAGATACACTCCATAGTTGCTGATGTTACCTAGATCAATATAGGAATACAATACTTACAACTTATTGTTTCACCAATTCTCATGGCTGATGAGAAAACTCATTAATGAGGTAAAATGACTCTCCATTCTGTGATACTTTTCCATCTTGACCTGCCATATTTATAATCTCCTATTGAAATAATAGAGACTGGATTGTACCAATTTTGTGTTACCACTTCAAAAGCCTTAAGTGTGCATCTGCCCAGCCACTTTTCTATTTAGACCTATAAACCCAACTCTTCAAATGACCCTGTGTCCCAAGGAAGAGCTCTTCTTCATTATCTCATTCTCAAAGGACTTTATCATTAAGGATAATATCAAGGTTGTTTTTTAAGTCTTAATATTCAAATGCTATAAAACTATTCTTTAGTTTTCACAAAGTCCGTTTCAAACACTCAGTAGACACACACACCAAATCTGCCATTCTGAATGCCTAGATGTCATATCTTCATTTCCATTTTCTTAGAAAGAGTAAAAACCATTCAGTTTTATCCTCATTGCAAAAGTGCTGTGGGGGAATAATCCAACAAAAATCAGCCCAGCCATGCATACCGTCCAACAACAACAATAACGGCAGCAGCAGAGGTTAATGATCCCCATCCCATTTCATCATTAGAGAAGTGGGCTGAGTTCTTTCCCTGTGCTGGAAGCTAGTGAGATGGTGACCATGCCATTGGCAACCACAGACCATTGCAAAAATAGGATTTCAAGAGAATGGCTTAAGTTCAGAAGCCATTCTGAACTCAGGAGCATCTCTGCTGATACTTTTACCTTCAGTTTAAAGCTAATACATATCTGATAGAATAGTAAGGTCAAACTGAATCTATTACCAGCAAGATTACATATCTGATATGTGATATGATAAAACATCCTTAGATATTTGGCAGATTGAATTCTTAAACAATTAGTTATTCTAGAAAAAACAGAGACATGCAATGCTGTAAAAGGGCAGAGGTCAAATATCTAGGAATTTAAGGCCAACCCGACAAGTAGATGCAGTAAGGATTTTGATATAATGAGTAAGCTCTATCCAGCATGCAACTAGGTTTTCTCCTACAGACATAAAAACTGAGAGTCAACCTTTTGAGTTATAATTAGTTTTACTATATTATGAATATATCGTGCTGTATTTAATTCAACAAACATTTATTGAATACCTCGTAGTGGAATTTATTACTATAGGACAGGAGTTAAAGGAATAAACAAAAGATAAAATGCTAGCTTGAGGAGACAAAATAAACATAAAGACACAAATATATATTACTTCTGGTGATAAGAAGTGTTATGAAGAAAAATAAAGCATGATAAGGACAGAAAGAAATGGAGGTGGGAGAAGGAGAGTGATTTCAGGTAAATTGGCCAGAGAAAACTTTGGGTAGAGACCTGAGGAAGTTATCAGATATCTGTGAAAAGACTGTTTAGGGGAGAAAAATACATTTTCCAGGACTTTAAAGGTATTCTTGAGACTTTTATGAAATAGAAATAGCCAATAAAATTAGAAGAGTGGGCAAACTTATGATTTCAAAGCAAATTCCCATAGCGCATTAGACATTATGAAGAAATTTCTGCTCGTGATTTGACTTTATATTTACATCAATCAAATGTATTACAGAGCACAAATATTATTCTCCAATTTTCAAATTTCAAAATTTATGTTTCCAATATTGCTTCTAAGCTATTTTCGTGTAGAAATGGTAAACCTCAAAGCTAAGGGTATTAGCTAGAAATTTAGTACATTTTCCCAATACTTCACACCTTTTCCTATTGGTAGATTCCTTCCACCTCTAGGAGTCTAAGTATTTAAGAATTTGTCTTTAAATAGTGTGCATAAGCTTTTCCTATGTTCATATAAATGTTCACAAATTAACACAAAGGTATAAAAAATATGCTGTATTTTATCCTTAATAGTAGTGCTCTTACATAATAGAATATGGATTGAGAATGCAAAGAAAGCATAAGTTCTAATGGAAATAACCTATACTTAATAGAAAAAAATACTTTAATTAATACTTATTAAATTAATACTTATTAATTTTTCAAACTTAAAATACCATAAAACAAAGGGCCCCACCAAAGAAGTTTAAGGAGTATAGAGCCAAGAACCAGTAGACATCTGTGGGTAGTGCATCACAAGATGGCTAGCAGTGTCCGGGCGTAGTGGCTGACCCCTGTAATCCCAGCACTCTGGGAGGCTGACACAGGTAGATTGCCTGAAAGCAGGAGTTCCAGATCAGCCTGAGCAAGAGTGAGATCCTGTCTCCACAAGTAACCAGGTGTCATGGTGGGTGCCTGTAGTTCCAGCTACTCGGGAGGCTGAGGCAAGAGAATCGCTTGAGCCTGAGAGTTTGAGGGTGCTGTGAGCTGTGATGCTATAGCACTCCACTGGAGGCAACAGAGTGAAACTCTGTCTAAAGAAAAAAGAATCTGTGAATTTTATGTCAATATTTTTTTTTGGTTTTTTTGTTTTGAGTAAAACAACCAAATGAACAAATAAACAACAACAATAACAACCAAGATGTCTATCACCTTTAATAAAAGTCTGTCTCACATAGACACTATGAGAGATTCCTCATCTAGAACATGTCTAGAAACTAAAAAAAGGACAATGCAATAAACTGTATAAACTGTATTTCTTCTTTTTATTTGTGTTGTTAGAAAGATCAACTATCAGCAGCCTAATCACCTTAGTCCTGGGTTAACAGTCACAATAATACCTGCACTTCCTTATATAATTATCTGTCTTGCCCAGACCTCGGCAAACCCAACCAAGTCACAGGCAAATGTAAAATATTTGTCTACCTCAACCTAAGGCTTAAATATAAATTTTCAGAACACACGTGTGTGCAAATTTGTACATACATGCACACAAACAGTTGCTTCTATTTTTCCGTACTCTATTTTAGATAAGAGGTGTTCTTTGCTATTTAGTCACTTTTCTTTCTCTCTCACAATAACATAAGAATATTGGACTAAAAACTTACATTCATTAACACACAAAAATATGTATTGCAAACCTTTCCACTCATACTAGGCGCTCCAGCTTAATTCACTCGGGGATAATTAACCAACTTATCAGGGTATAGACAAATTATGTGCGTGTGTGTGAGTCTTTCTGGAAAGTCTTTAATAAATAAATAGTGTACAAAGCAATGACTTGCTGCTCTTCTGTGAATACGTAGTTTTGTTTCGTAGGTGAAGCCCCAACAGGTGCAGTGCGGGGGGGCTGTTGATCCTGGTGACGTGTGCTGTGCTGAACAAATCCAAGGAACTTGGAGATTATTTACTCCTGACGGCCCAAATGTGATAAGTACATCAAGATTTAGTGTCCCTTTATTAGTTTCTCTTACAAGAGAATACCATGGCTGCCCAACCTGAGTCATTGCCCTCATTTTTCCTGATATAATCAGTATGAAAAGGCGACTCCTTGGATATTGCCTCCATGTGAGCTTTTCTAACTGAATAAGGCAAGATCAACCTTATTGTATCACTCACTGATTAAAGTTCTGATGAATGCTGCTTCTTTTATTTTCATTCCCAGGTTGAGATAATGCATATGCTTTTGAATTACTGGGCCCAGCAACTTCCTCTGCATCAGACCTTTCTGATATGTTTTCAAAGAGTTTGGGGAACCCATAGATTTCTGGGAAAGTTTAATTACTGCTAGAGTCTACTCTTTCATCTCTCTTTTCTTTCCAACAACTTTAGACTTAAAAAAAAAAAAAGAAAGAAGAAGAAAGCCCCAAAGCTTATAATATGTGTATTTTACTGTATTGAACAATGTGCTGATTCAAAACTGCATTGGGCCAGCAGCTCTAAATACAGACATTTTACATTTTTTAATGAAACATTTTTGAAGACAGAAAAATATTGAAAATAAAACACATCCCTCTCTTCCCCCAAAAATCCAAATGATAGAAAAATCTTCTGATGTTATCCAAAAAGATCTGGTAACATATAAAGACAATGGAGTTGGTTTGAGAAAATAGTACGTGGCTCTTGTGTTGCTCACTTCTCTAAGGGGAGCAATCCGATCCCCAGAAACAAAACGGGGCAAAAATGCCTTTCCCAGAAATCTAGAAAATATTAACAGAGAACAAATCAGATTCTTGTCCATTGCAAGAGCAGTTTTTTTTTTTTAAATGAAGAGAATACCATAGTCTCTCAGAGCCACAAATATCACTTTTCTCTTATGCTTGTTATAATACCATGTTTGCTTGAAAAAGCATAGGAAGCAGATCAGGAAATGCAGGCTGAAGGATTGCAGAGGACATGCTATGAAAAGTTCACATACCATAAATAAGGCACTCAAAGTCGTTCTCTAAGTGAAGCATTTTATGACAGCTAGTAATATACACACCTTTCTAATTTTTTTAAAACAGAAGAATTTACTATTTTATATTGGAGGTTGACAAACTGTGGCATGAAAACCCTGTATATTTTTATAAATAAAGTTTTATTGAAATAAAGTTATACACATTCCTTTATGCATTGTTCATTACTGAGTTCACACTACAACAGCTGAGATGAGTAATTGAGACAGAGACCATCTGTCCTTCAAACCTAAACTATTTACTATCTTGTCATTTACAGAAAAACTTCACCATCCCTCTTCCTCCTTTTTGTATAGTTGATTTATCCAGGAATGATTCTAAATTCAGGATGTTTAGCGCTTAAGGCCTCTCTCTCTCTCTCTCATTCTTTCAGCACTATATTCTGTTAGGTTCAATTCTAGATAGGCTTTCAATAAATGATAACAAAAATTGTCACTGGTAGTTTAAGGTTTATACTGTCATGCTAACAATACCTTAGAAAAGAAAACATCTTTCAAATATGTGGAGCAGAAGCCCATGGAGACTTCTGGCCTGACATAGCTAATGTTTCCATTCCTGAACTGTTTATGGAGGCCAGTGAGGGCAAATAGTGAGATCGGGCTAGACTGCCTTGCATGCTGTCTGGTCAGGGACATGAGCAGGGTAAGGTTAATTCAAACCCTATACATTACACATGACTATTATTGATTTATGGAAGTGGTAGACCAAGGAAAAGTAGGCCAGATACAAAATATGTCCACATCAATGACGGCAGAGAGAAAAGGAAAAATGCTGGAATCCCAATGTGTTTAGGTTTTTAGATTTTGTCTGCTACATAAATAGTTAAAGATAGTCCATGCGTTTAAGTTCCTCAAACTATTCACTAATCTAGTGGAATGGACATTTGGTACCAGCAAGTGGGCCAACTGGCTATCCTGCTATTTTTCTAAAACAAGATTTAAACCAGGATCAAAATAAACAATGTGAGATTTTTTTTCCTCTCCAAGTAATTTGAAGGTACATATAATTAGACCACATTCTTGCATTTGTAAGGCAGAGTCTAAGTTGTAGCTATGTCCCTCACACTCTCCTGACTAAAGTTGACAGGAACCGAAAGTTAGGAACCACACGTGCTCAACACTAATTGTAAACTTGTAGATTAACGACGATGAGCTTACATGAGAGAAACACAAGGTGAGGTTATTTTTTAAAAAAGTGTTCACACATTCTATATATTGATAGGACTAAGATCTGTATTATTTTTGCTGTTGTTGTTGTTGATTTAATGTAATCATGCAAAAAATAGTTATTAAGTTCTCATTCCAATTGAGTCATGCTTTATTTTTAGGTGCTGATTCTAAGAAGGTGTGAAGACACTAAAAACAAATTATATGACTATAGATAAATTCCCAGGAAATTTATAATGTCTTAGAATAGCTTAAAGACAATAACATTCCCTGTAAATTTCCTGTTAAAGAGAAAGATACCTATTCTAAACTTTCTAAGTAAGAGCATACATTCTCACCAAAATTCATGTGAAACTCAGTCCCCTTTGTGGTGGTGTTAAGAGGTGAGGCCTTTGGGAAGCAATTAAGATAGGAAGGCTCCATTCTCATGAATGGATCAAAACCTTATATAGGGACTGGAAGGAATGAGATTAGGCCCTTTTGCTCTCTTGTTATCCAGCTCCTGAGGACATAGCTTTCATCCCCTCCAGAGGAGGCAGCAATAAGGCACCACATGGCAAGCAGAAAAAAGAGGCCCTCACTAGATACTGAGTCTGCCTGTGCCTTGATCTGAGAATTCTCCACCTCCAGAACTGTGGGAAATAAATTTCTGTTGTTTATAAATTGCTAAATCTCTGGTATTTCATTGAAGAAACACAAACAGATTAAAACAGAACATATGTCTGAATTTCAATAATTACTGTGTCATCCTAACAGTATACACGTGAATGCATTAAATAGATGAAATACCTCATGGACTTAGTAGATTAAGGTAAAAGAATCTGATATGAAAACACAAAGGGATTAATGCAAAGATGAAAAACAGAAATGAAAAAGTAGATTATTTATAAAAGAAAAATTAACATACTATTTAAAAGAATGAGCTTCGGGGTATTATAAACTTTGTTTCATTTACAGGATTTTATATTTTTAACATCACAAATCTACAAAGCATATAGTAACAATTTTATCATTTTTAATGGCTAAATTTAAACAAAATTTAAAAATGCATATACACATTGAGATACATATAGAGAGAGAATGTAACAAAAGACCAAATATAACAGAAAAAGAAATAAATCACAAATAAAATATTTAAGAATGTAGTTACAAAATCAAATATATTAATTATCAAATTAAGTATAAATTAAATAAAATTTATTTACAAAGATATCAACTCTCAAATTGTGGAGAAAAAAAGTAAATCTACGAGGAATATTATTTTAATAAATGACAGAATGGATAAATACAAAGTAAATGAATAATACTAGGTAGTTTTGAAGAAAATAAAATAAAGTGGCTGTATTATTTAAATCAGTTGACTTTAAAGTCCATACATATTTTTATATGTAAAAGTCACACAATTTTATGTGTGAACTTTTTAATCAAGAAAATGTATATATTTTTTATAAAACTATCTAAAATAGAATGAAATGCTGAGAAACGCAATCTGTAGAAAACCTCAAAGATGCCTCTATCAGCATTAGACATAAAGCAAGTGCAACAGATACTCAGTAGATATAGATACTCAGTAGACATAGATAACTAACATAGTAGTTAAACAAGAGGGAAAAGTTTCTAGATATGATGAAATCAATGGTACTAGACGTAACTGTTCACTATACACAACTGAGCTGTACTAAAGTTTCATCAAAATATCCTTAACTAGCAGATGACAGGCAGCATAGCACTGTGATCCTGGGGGGAGGGGATCAAATGAAATGAGCTCCACAGTCATTTCAACTTTCGTTAGGGTGAAAATTCCCCAAACCATGGGGGAAACCACAATATTTCCAAAGAAAGGGAAAACTTAGACTTAGCCTAGGGATTCCATTGAGTTGAAGAGATGAAGAATGGAATTTAGGGAAGCTGAGGCAGCTGGACATTGGAGGTAGAGAGATAGAAGGGGTAATCTATGCAGAGGAAGATCTCTAAATGTGACATGAAGTCCTGTTGAGTTTTTGCTGAGTACCTGGTGACGGATACATAGAGGGTTACTTCACAACGCTGTTCAAAGTGTGTCGAAGATGATACACGTGGTGAACAAAGAATGCTTTCCCTTGAAAACAGGTTTATACAAGGATATCTGACTCTATTAACATTGTATTTCATTCCTAATCTCGGAATAAGGCAAGAATAGAAATAAATGAAATAACACAAAAAAGAGATAATTCATAACAGAGAATGTTGATAGTATTAAAAGGCATAAAGATAGACCTAAAGGTATGTTATACACATGTAATTATAACTTTAATTTTTAATATTCTACTATCAGTAATTGATAGTAAAAACATTCAATTTGATTTCTGAAGTAAAGAACTGAACAGCATTATTTAAAAAAATTACCCAATTGTATTTATACAACACTAAATTTAACAATGCAAAATACATATTCGATTTACGTGTGTTTGAAAGTGTCCTAAGATAGACCATAGACTGCCTCTTCAAGACTAAAATAAATCTTAATAAATTTCAAATTAATAAAATAATGTACAGTATGTGTTTTGATGACAACAAATGTTATAACATAGCAACACTGTTTTAAAAAGCCAGTTAGTCCAGTGAGAAACTATTATGGAAATAAGAAAGTAGTTCAATATAAATAATAAAGCGTAACATATTAACATAACATTTAAAGAATGTAGCAAAAGCAGTTATTAGAAATTTTTCATTGAAAATGTTAATATTAGAAATGGATTTTATGGTTACTTAAGCTCTCAACTTGAGGATCTAGAAAAAAAATAACACAAATAAGCCCCAAATAAGTGAAAAAATAATAAAAATAACAAAAAGACCAATTTAACAGAGGATGAAAGAACAATAAGAAAAATCAACGGAAGGCAAAAAAAAAAAATTAAAAAGTTGATAAAACCAGGAAAAATTATACAGATTAATGGAGGGAAAATAAAGACTTTCATACTAGAAATGAAAAAAGGAAGGTTAATAGCAAAATGTGACAGGAATATTAAAAGAAAGTGATATTTCAGATCAATAAACCCATGAAAATAATTCTTCTCAACAAAAGATTTACAAAACTCATCCAAATCTTTCTTTCTCTAAAATGTGTTGATTTTTTGCCAAAATGTCAAGGCAATTAACTGAGGGTTGAGGAGAAAAAAAACCTTCAACAGAGGAGATGGAAAAATTGAGTAACTGTATGAAAGAAAAAAATGAAACTCTACATTTTACCTAGTATCATACACAAAAATTAATTTCAAATTGGTCATAGACACACTTAAACACCAAATCTGGAGCTATCAGGCATCCTAAACAACGTATAGGAGAAAATTATGTAATCTAGGATAAACGGAGATCTTTTGCAGTTGATGGAAAGAAGCACTAAGCCCAAAAGGAAAGAAATAATAAGCTGGATGTATACAAATTAATATGTCTGCTCCTCCAAACAAATCAATAAAAAATAAACGGGCAGGCTGTAGACTGGGAGAAAATAATGTTCCTAAACATATCTGATGAAGGGCTATTTAATCTTAGAATTAATAACTCTTACAACTAAAAAAAATATATAGAATCCAAAAATGGGAAGTACTTGTGAACTTTGTATATATGTAAATTATATATAATATATATTATTATATCATTGTATATGTAATTTATATATCATACACATATATATGTTTATATGACAGAATAGCCAATGAACACATCTGACATCATTAGATACCAGAAAACAGTAGATTCCAACTACGGTGAGATACACCAGAATTCATGAAGACCAGAACTCAGTACCAAATATCCTTGAGGAAATAGAATCACTAGACACTGATCATTTTGTTGGAGAGATTTACAAATATTGCAACTACTTTGAAAATCAGTGTAGTAGAGCATTTTGTTTGTGTGTTTGTTTCAATAAGCTAAATAGAGACTTGCCAATTCTACTCTAATGCAGGAGAAACGGAAAACATATATTCTGAAAGAGAGCTTATTAATAATAATTCTAAACTGGAACAAAAAAAAATCCTCATATACAGAAAAAAGAGGAACAAAATTGGATCTATCCATACGTAAAATATTCATTAGAAATTTAAGACAAGAATGGCAAATAAAAGCAATCACATTTACAAAGGTCAAGATATGTGTTTGACTAAAGGAGCCACATGTAAAAAGAATGCTCAAATTATATGAAATCTTAGAAAAAAGTCTATGATGATATAAATCAGAACAGTGTAAGGTGAGTGACAAATGCTTGAAAAAAAGTGTTCAGGTGAATATTTGGTTTAATGGAAATTCCGATATTTGTTGATGTATTTGTCAAAACTCATCAAATTTAATAGTATACTTAAAATTTATTCATTTTAAATTGTGCAAAATTTACCATAGATGAACAAACAAATGCATGAATAAAAAGTAAATAAACAAAACAATACTCCTGGTGACTGTCTTTTTCTAAAAGAGAATTCTGGGCAAGAACATATAAATTGCTTAGCTTAAAATTCTAACCACATGGCTTCTAATTATAACTTTGGTCAAGTTACTCAACTTTTCTCAGCCTATATTTTCTCATCTCTAAAATGGGTCATTCAAAGATTTAAAAAACTTAAAGAATACACAATAGAACCTATGCTCTCTAGCCAGATGTTGTGGTGGGAGCCTGCAGTCCCAACTACTTGGGAGGCTGAGGCAAGAGAATCACTTAAGCCCAAGAGTTTGAGGTTGCTATGAGCTATGATGCCACAGCACTCTACCCAGGGCGACATAGTGAGACTTTGACTCAAAACAAAAACAAAAACAAAAACAAACACACACAAAAAAACCCTATACTCTAATCAAAACAAAATTCATAATAACTTTATTATTTTTAACCACACTTTAAAAAAATTGAAAATAAACATAGATCAAAATGCCTAAATTTTGCCCTTATACACTTATAGCTTCACACATTTTCTAAACAAACAAAAAACATTAGAATACAAGCAAAAAAAATTTACCGAAATACTCCTTTTGCCAGGGAGTTTACAGAACAATAGATAAGCAAAGATAATCCATTACAAAATAAAGCTAAAGTAATTAATGACCATGGAAAGTTAAAACACAGAGTGCGTAAATTAAATTTTAAAAACTTTTTGTAAAAATACATTAAGTTGGGACATTTTAATGTGATACAAAACAAGACAGAGATTTGTAAAAACTACATATCTATACATGATCTTTGTAATGCATCTGCTAAAAATCTGACATGCTTTTAGAAATACAAAACCTTCTGGCAAAATATAAATTATGGTAAGAGACACAAAAGGTAAATAATTCAAAAATCATCAAAGTTGTTGACATATTTATGATAGATTTAATTTCCCAGAGGAAGTTTGAGTTATTCAAATTTTCAAATAGGAAATAATTTCCTTAAGATAAAATTAATTCGAGAGCATAAGAAAATCTCAAAACTCTCCAATTAATTACTGAAACTTACATTACATAAATAATCATTCCTACTTTCTCTTTTACTGTATGTTCAAAATCACCGATAAAATACTTGAATTTTATCAATGTATCAGCTTAATCATTCTAAAAAATAATATTTACTCCCCACTGCTAGAAGATTTGCTATTAGACACACTATAAGTTAATAATTTGAAAGTCTAAATATGTCATATTAAAAAGTTCAATAAGGAAAAATATGATACTTGCAATGTAAAAACATATTTACGGTTCAAAATAATACTGAAATATTTGTAAAGAATTAAAAATAGAGGTGTGCTTAACAATGTAATACAGTATGTATACAATTACTACAATTATTACAGACTTAGCAATACCATGTAATATTAAAAGGATTCTCAATGCATCTGTGCATGTCAGTATTGTGATTTTTTTCAAGAGTTTCTTCTCAGTTCATAAGACATGAAATAGTATTAAAGATAGTTATTGATGAAAAGGAAAAGAAATGCTGTCATTGCAAATGATATTTCTAAATTATATACCTGGAAAATGATAAGTCATATACAGAAATCAGCTTAGATATAAAAATACATCTTCGTATCTAAACAGTGGGCATGTCTGTGTATTATAAACAGCCCCATAAACCAGGTAGGTAACAATGAAAACAGTGAAAGAAAAATTTTTATAAAATACTCAGTGTCACTTATTTGTAATTAAGTTTATCTTCCCAAAAAATACATAATCATAATAATTATAGAGTTAATATAATTTATCTAATTGATTTTATAAGCCAAAAGCACAAGAATGATAGTGATGAGTGAATGGTGAAATTGCCTGGATTTATTTTTAAAATTGGTGCAAAGTAGGCTTGGCGCCTGTGGCTCAAGTGGTTAAGGCGCCTGCCACATACACCTAAGGTGGCGGGTTTGAATCCAGCCCTGGCCTGCCAAACAACAGTGACCACTGCAACCAAAAAATAGCCAGGCATTGTGGTGGGCGCCTGTAGTCCCAGCTGCTTGGGAGGTGGAGGCAGGATAATCGCTTGAGCCCAGGAATTGGAGGTTGCTGTGAGCTGTGATGCCACAGAAATCTACCCAGGGTGACAGCTTGAGGCTGTGTCTCAAAAAAAAAAATTGGTGCAAAGTAAATATCAAAATAATTATTTTCAAAGATAAATAATATGAATAAATCTTGATACTTAACATTGAAATATTAAATAGATTATAACAAATATAGTGGCAATAATTAAATTTTAAGGTAAAACATAATAGAATAAAATTATTACTAAATTTTATAAATATTTTAATATATTTGAGAAAATCTTAGTTTTTTTTTTTGAGACAGAATCTCACTCACTCTGTGGTCCTGGGTAGAGTTTCGTGGTGTCATGATAGCTCACAGGAACCTCACACAGCTGGGTTCAAGCAATCCTATTGCCTCAGTTTTTCTACTTTTCTATTTTCTATTTTTAGGATCTTGCTTTTACTCAGGCTGGTCTCAAACTCCTGAGCTCCAGCAAACTACCTGAATTGGCCTCCCAGAGTGCTAGGATTTCAGGCATGAGCCACTGTGCCTGGCCCCAAATTTTAACATCTTTGTAAAAGATGTTAGACAGTAGAAATTCTAAGTTTACAATGGAAAAACAAATAGCAAATGACATAGATATTTCAGTAAAACCTGAAAATTTCTAATAAAATGTAAAAACAAATTGCCATCATTAATAATCAAAAATTTAATTATTCATTTTATATCTGTTAGAAAAGGTTCAGTGAAGATATAATAAAACTTTTTTCATCACTTTTCAATGGAAGACTAAGACTAAATTACACTTTTTCAAAATATCTATTTGCCAAGATGAATTGAGAAATTTATGAATGGTAGTATCTCTTAAAATTTGATTCTTTGTTAGGACCATTTAAATGTAAAAATCAGACATAATATACAAAATAGTGAATTTTGTACTGAAAAATTACAATAAGCATTAACAATTAAACATTTACAATAACAACATTAACAATAAAAAGGGAAATAAATGATGAACAATATTGAAGTAGCTGAATAAATCAATAGAGAAATCAGAGATTATGGAAAGCTAATTAAAATCGTGTTTGAGGACCATTTCTAAACAGGGAACATTCTCACATATTTTATGGAAAATTTTAGATTAAACCAAGTATAATTGCCAAAGTTTGCCTGATTTTGATCAAGAATGGTAATAACATTCAACGTCTATCGAAATTCCAGAATACTTAGAGCTATTTAGAATATAATTCTTAAACTATTTTCAAATTTTTCAAAAACCCAGATAGTATTTCCAGGTGAGTAAAGTAGCTTAAAATATATAAACTGTCTTAAAAATGGACTCACTACTATTTTCACATCTGCTGTTCTCTCTTGTACTCGGTCCCACGTGCAAACATGGAGGAGACAGTGGAATGACTCCTGTCTGCTCCAGACTGGGCTCAATTCTCTAGGAAATCCAAAGAGGATCTAATACAGAAGTCACATGTTTTAGTAATTTACTGGGGAATATAATGCATATAAGTATAAAATATTAGATTAATAATTTGTATTTCATATATTTTCACATCAGAATGAGACAGATTATAAGTATAATATTTCTATCAATATATAAATGTGGCAAGAAAGAGGTCATTCCAGAGACACTTTACAAAAGTTGGGACTTGAGCTTGCACCTGAAGGAGAAGATTTGAGTAAACAGAGATTATAAAGACTTCCTAACACAAGTATTTGGTTAATTTATTTGGACACTAGGCAAGATAATATAGAAACCTAGGTAAAACCCATTCTCTAGCTCATATGCTTTGCCAGTGAAGGGTCAGCAGAATCATCTTTTGCGCTGAAAGATGGCATGGTAAATATGGGTCCTTCAATAAGTAACATAAAATGCAATCATGAAAGCAGCCTCCAGAAGCACTCAGCTGGAAATGCTGAGACGAATTCTGCACCAGAAAATAGCAACTGTCTTAAAAACAGTTTCTTATTGATTAGAGAGTAAGGCGGGACATTTTTAAGGCTCACTCCCTGGAAACGTTACCATGTTGTCTGTCATGAAAATATGTGGAGTTGACAGCCTTTGTATTAACCTGGATGGAAGTGGAACACATTTTAAGATGGCTGAAAATTCTTGACTACTTCTTCCATTATGGGTGGAGTCTAATTCCTTTCTTTTTGAATCTAAGCTGGCTTTGGTGACTTCTTTGACCAACAGAATGTAGTAGAAGTGTGACATTCTAGGTCATCTGCAGCTTGGTCTTAGGAAGCTTTGAAACATCTTCCCAGGTCTCTTGGAAGGCAGGCTCCAGGAGAAGCCATGCATTCATTCTTCTTTGCCTGCTCTGCAACCTGAAATGGGCCTTGAAGCTCTTCACTTTAGCAACAGGCCTGATGGCAGGTCTGTCAGCAGGAGCCACTGGAAAGACTGCAGGAGGAAGGGCTTCCTTCCTGGTCTGGTGCCCTGGCTCACGGCAGGCTTAGTACACGGCTTCTCCAGCATCCAGCAGCCTCTCACCTGGCAGCGTCCTCTGTACCCTCTCAGGCAGTTTGGAAGATGAACCTTGAGGTGCCCTGAAAGACGTCTGATGACCCTCACACCACCATGTTTTGAGGAAGCCCAACCTGGCTGCACAGAGAGACAGCATGGAGAGACCCCAAGATAGCCTTCTAGCTGTGCAGACATGTCACGTCCAACATAATGTCACAACCCAGACATCAGACATGTGAGTTATTAAACCTTCACACGATTTCAGCTTCAGCCACCATCTGCTGCGTCTACTCCCCACTCCCTCTTCCCCAGCCCCTGGCAACCACTATTCTACTTTTTGGCTCTGTGAATGGGACTACTCTGGCTCCCTTATATATGTGAGAAAATATGCTACTGGGGGTTGTTTTCTGACTGTCTTATTTCACTTAGCATAATATCCTCAAGGTTCATCTACCAAACTGCTCAAGAGGGTCCGGGAGGAAGCTGCCAGGTGAGAGGCTGCTGGCTGTTGCAGAAGCCATGTGCTAAGCTTGCCATGAGCCAGAGCACCACACCGGGAAGGGAAGCCCTTCCTCCTGCAGTCTTTCTAGTGCAATGGTTCTCAACCTTCCTAATGCTGCGAGACTTTAATACAGTTCCTGTGGGTCACGCCCCACAGGTTGAGAACCGCTGTTCTAGAGCCTCTTACTAACAAACCTGCCATCAGGCCTGTTGCTAAAGTAAAGAGATCTGAAAGGCCCATTTCAGGTTGCAGAGGAGGCAAAGAAGAATGAATTTCAATAAATTGCTAGCTGGCAAGGGCACTGTACCAGGTTCAACAGTGTTCCCCCCAAATGAGTGTCTACCTGGAACCTCAGAATGTGACCTTATTTGGAAAGGTACTTTTTTTGCAGAGGTAATTAGTTAAGACGAGGTCATACTGGATCAAGGAGGGCCCTAAATCCAATGCTGGCGTCTTTTTAAGAGAGGATGAGACGTGGACCATGAACACACTCAGGCACAGAGGGGAAAAGGCCGTGTAACCACAGAGGCAGAGATTGGAACAATGCAGCTGCAAAAAGCAGGGAAAGTAAAGATTGCTGGCAACCACCAGACACTA
This sequence comes from Galago senegalensis, assembly GCA_963575145.1. Lineage (NCBI taxonomy): Eukaryota > Metazoa > Chordata > Mammalia > Primates > Galagidae > Galago > Galago senegalensis. The sequence continues at coordinate 27,414 of CAUYTI010097300.1, forward strand.
CGAAGAGGCAGGGAAGGACTCCTCCCCAGAGCCCTCAACAGGAGCAGGGCCTTGCCAACCTTGATTGCTAACTTCTGGCCTCCAGAGTCATGTGATGGTACATGTCTGTTGTTTAAAGGGACCACATCTGTACTAATTTGTTAGGGTATTAATTTCCCAGGAAGGAAACTAATACAAATCAGGTATCACCAAATGGTCAGTTAATGGCAAACCATAGACAAATACACAGAACCCCACTTCGTAGGAGGGAGGTGAAGAGCAAGACAGGGTGCTGAAGACCCAATGTTTCGGTGGACCCTGAACCTCAACATATGTTTTCCTCTCATGGGGCTTCATTTTAAGGTGTCTTCTCAGGCGTGCATTTTCAGTATTGTGTGAAGCATGTTGTCTTCATCTCTTCACATTCACATTGTCACGAAGCCACTGTGCTTTTTATTCCAATGTACCCACAGCAGCAGCTCTGTGACTCCCGGGCTCTCTGTGTCTTCTCTGGTAACTGTGCTTTTAAACCTGTCTGAATAGCCTCAGGTAAATTTCAGATTTAACATTTAGGTTTCATCCTTCATTTCCTTCTGATCTTACCCCAGACTCCCAGTACCAATATAAATCAAATTTCATATCCCCTTGTTTCCAGTCCACTCTCATAATCCCACTGATAGTGGGAAACTTGACTCTTTTATCAATTTGTTCATCTTTTTTTATTCCTGTATTGAAAGGGACATGCATTAAGTGGAACCCATGTGCCACCATGCAGGGAGCAAAGGACAGAGCGAGCACCAGGACTAATGAGACATAATCCCTGCCTGACATGTATGTTCTACTGGAGAGAATGGGTGGCTGGCAGTGCTAGTCTGGGAGATAGAGGATACAGGAGAAAAAGAGGAACGTGTGGAAAAGACGAAAGCGAGGAACAAGTCTTGAGTTGTCTAAGGTGTCTGTGAAACAGACAACAGACAAGCAGAGATGTTTAGTAGCAGTCAGCTCCATGGGGAGGAGGTTCTTGGGAAAAAAGGAAGTCAGGCTCAGAATGAAGCTGGAACTCAGGAGTTTAGGGAGGGTAGTTGAAGCCTTGTCGGTGGAATAGAGGAGTCAGCTTACAGAGAGCCTGTGCCCTAAAAAGTGCAGAAAGCAAAGGTGGGCAGGGAAGGACACTGGTAACATACAAGATTGCAGGGTCAGGGAAGCAACGGTCAGGAGTGTTCAGGGGAAGGAGGACCAGAGACCAGCAGAATAATGAAAATAAAGGACAGAGTTCACAGAGGAAGGAGTACCATAGTTGAAATGTGAGAAGACAAAGACTACAAAATAAGTGAGTTAGATTTGGCAATAGAGAAGCTCAAGTGAAGGGGTGGGAGTAGAAGCCTCAAGGCAAAGAGGAATGGAAGGTGTAATCATAGCTTACTCTCTGTAACCGATGTTACACTGATGCACAGTTGAATGGTCAAACAGGTCTGGAAGACCTAAAATGGGCAGGGCAGTCCCTGCTCCCACGTACCCCACTACCAGGGCCTGCCCTCCAGAGATATCCAATTTCAGCTCATAATTGTTTCTTTGGGGATTTACTTCTATTTTTTAAATAGGTTGCTTATGACGTCATTATTTTTTGATATTTCAGGTTTACAAATTACCGTCTAACTTCATGTTATGGCAGGTAAGGATTTAGCTCTCCTGAACATCCACGACCACCCTCATTACACAGAATTCTCCCCCTTCCTCCATCTTCCAAATACACTTCTAACATCATTTAGGTCAGATCAATATTCAGTGTTTACATTATCATAACTATGTAAATAGTATGCATAGGTAAGCTTCTGATGTACTATTAAGCTTCCTGTACACGTTTTGTTTGCTTAGACTTAATGACAGTGTGGGTTTTTTCCCCTTTTCTCATTCTATGTACCTATCACTAATTCTGCTACAAACTTTCAGCCAGAAGTCTACATCTCTCATGAAACATAACATAACAATCACATCTGGTACCCTATCTATACCATTTTTTTTCTCGGAGGCATTTCCTTGAGTTCTCCATCTCTCTGCTTCTGAGCTTATCCCCTGGGATCTTCCTTCACCACCCACCCAGCAATTATCTTCATCGCCACTCTATGTTGAATCCCCGTCTGTGTCTTTTTACTTGGTTTACCCCCTTTTAGGTAGATCTCCAGGAGCCTCCTGAGATAGGATGCATGGAAGATAAATTTTTTTTTTTTTTGAGACAGAGTCTATGTCGCCCTTGGTAGAGTGCTGTAGCATCACAGCTCACAGCAACCTCCAGCTCTTGGGCTCAGGTGATTCTCTTGCTTCAGCCTCCCAAGTAGCTGGGACTACAGGTGCCTGCCACAATGCCCGGCTATTTGTTGTTGTTGTTATTGTTGTGTTTAGCAAGCCCGGGCTGGGTTCGAACCCGCCAGCCCCAGTTTATGTGGCCGATGCCCTAACCACTGAGCTACCAGCACCAAACTGGAAGATAACTTTTAAAATTTTACTTGGCAAAAGTAAATGTTTTGGCTCGGCGCCTATAGCTCAACCGGCTAAAGCGCCAGCCACATACACCTAAGGTGGCGGGTTCGAATCCCCAGCCCGGACCTGCCAAACAACAATGACAGCTGCAACCAAAAAATAGCCGGGCGTTGTGGCGGGCGCCTGTGGTCCCAGCTACTTGGGAGGCTGAGGCAGG
>CAUYTI010097305.1:0-10823 GCA_963575145.1 Galago senegalensis
CAAGTAGCTGGGACCACAGGCACCCGCCACAACGCCCGGCTATTTTTTGGTTGCAGCCGTCATTGTTGTTTGGCGGGTCTGGGCTGGGGATTCGAACCCGCCACCTTAGGTGTACGTGGCTGACGCCTTAGCCGGTTGAGCCACAGGCGCCGAGCCAAGAAGTATTTTTTTCAAGTAGGTGTGATTGGGAACCCATTGGAGAGCATACAAAAATGAGGAAAACAGTCCCTGTCTTGTTCAAGAAGATGAGTTCACAGGTGCCTGTGATACAAGGTTAAGATGTGAGATGTGTGTGTCGAAAGAGGTGTTGAAGCAATATTATTTGGAAAAGGAAAGGATTCACCTAGCATAATAGGTGGATTGAAAGTATTAAGAATGTAGTTTTTCCTTTTCTTCCCTGTTCCTTTAATTATTTCATCTACTAAATTGTGGTTTTCCCAAGGGCAGAATTTGGGCCTATAGTCACTTACATGAGATTTGAGTTTCCCTCTTATCTTTAGAGATAGTCCTAGCCACTCTTTTTTTTTTTTTTTTAACTGTTTCAGAAGAGAAAGGTGGATTGGTGTCTGATGCCTATGGAGAGGATGACTTTTCTCGACTAGGGGGTGATGAAGATGGTTATGAAGAAGAAGAGGACGAGAATAGCAAACAGTCGGTAGGTGAATCTCTGAAATCAAGAGCTGCTCAAAACACCATTTCATTTATCAGAAGCTTTCTGAACTGCCATTAGTATTCCATTTCATGGCTAACTTCATACTCTTCTACCCTTGATTTGGTATTAGTTGAAGAAACTGGGTTGTCTATCAGTAGTCCTGTTTGAAAATTAAATTTATTTTCACCTGGATCATTTTGTATTAATGAAGTGATATTTTCGGGAAAAGATAGTAGACTACGTTATTTAACCCAGATATAAATGTATCCATTGATACTGCTTTTAACAATGTAAATAATTTATTCCATTTGTAGCAGTCATTCTCCCTAATTGGTATATCCTTTATAATTGTAGTCAACTCTGCATTATTTTTAATCTTGGTTGGGGCTCATTCAAATCTTTGAACTTATTAACAAGGCAAAGAAGGAAAATTATTTAGTTTTCACCTGCTTTGATCCTTCTTTCTTGACATTTTACTTGGCTTTTATTTATTTATTTATTTTTTTGAGACAGAGTCTCAAGCTGTCGCCCTGGTAGAGTGCCATAGCATCATAGCTCACAACAACCTTCAACTCTTGAGCTCAAGAGGTCCTCTTGCCTCAGTTTTTCTATTTTTGGTAGAGATAGGGTCTCCTTTTGCTCGGGCTGGTCTCTAGCTTGTGAACTTAAGCTATCCACCCACCTTGGCTTCCTGGAGTGCTAGTATTACAGGTGTGAGCCAGTATACCCAGCCCCTTACTTGGTAGTTTTTATCAGGATGCCCTGGTTCTTGACTACAAATCTTGCCTAAAGTTTGATAGGTGCTTGCTAACAAAGAAAAGAGAACTTGTGCCTTTATTAATAAGAAAGACTTTTAAGTATATAATCAACTGAGTAGCATGAGCCAACATTTAAAAATTTGGAGAAAAAGCAGTGAAGTTCAGGCTACTGTTTGGTATAAAGACATACGAAGTTGAGCGTGGCTATGAAATCTGGCTCTTTTTTTTTTTTTTTTTTTTGTTCAGAGATAGGAGTCTGGCTCTGTCCAGCTAGAGTGAAGTGGGCATAGCTTACTGCAGTCTTAAACTCCTGGGCTTGTGTAGTCCTCCTGCCTCCACCTCTGAAGTAGACTAGAACTACAGGCACTGCCCAGATTTTTCTATTTTTTAATAGAGATGAATCTTGCTCTTGCTCAGGCTGGTCTCAGACAACTGAGCTCAAGTGACTATCCCACAGTGCCCAGCCTCTTATTTGTATAAAAATTTTGTTACATGTTAATGTGTAAGTGTTAGTACTTCACTGCTTTCCATGTTAAGCAGAAATGTATTTTGTATTCTGTGTTCTTAGAATATAATTTCACGCCTTTAGCCCCACCAATTAATGGCAGTAATTCAGAGTGGACTGAAATTTTCAGAAAAGTTTGCAAGTTTTTTTTTTTTTTTCAAGTTGTTTTCTTTTACTGATCTTTCTCAAGTGCATGTGTACTGACTTAATATCCATAATTCTTTCCTTTAGTAAATTTGCATAATAGATATTTGAGGTGTGTCATATTTGCTTACAATTTTCAGCATGTTTAAGCTTTATTTCATATTTTAGTAAAATCATCTCATAAATTCCAATATAGACATTCTGAAATGTATTCAGCTGACCATCGTCTGTGATTATTAATTTAAATTAGGAGATTACATTTAAAACCTTTGACTCACTGGCATTTTATAGGACAGTTATATCTCAAAACCATCAGTAGAATTTGTTCAAGTCTCTTAGGTGTTGTTTATGTTAATATCTGGAGTGCTCTGTAAGGTTTGGGTTGATGTGCAGCTTTGTTGAAAAGAATAGGTTTAAGTGAAACCGGTTTTTCCTAAGCATTTAGTCAAAGGCATTGGGAATGTTCTGGATAGTTCAGTGACGTGGATTTAGCCAGCTAATCTGGAAGCTGATCTAGCACCTGCTCCCAATCTTTGACCATCATACCATTAGTGTTGAGTGGAATGGTAGGCTTGCTTTCGAGAATACCTTACCCAAGTGAAGCTTTGTGTCAGGCAGGGCTCATTTGAATAAAGAACAGGAAGGTTTGTAGAATGGGTCAATCTGTGAACACTGATGGAGGCAAAGCCCATTCAGTGGGATCTAGGAAAGCCTGGGCATTACTCTGTAATTGTGCCTTTCCTGGGCCAATTGCCATGGTTGTACGGTGCCTGCCTTCCTGTGTTCATGTTAGTGCAAATGCTACTGGGCTGAGATGTTAGGGTGTAGCTTTGTGTGAGTCGTGTCACATTCACGTTGATGTTTTGGTAGGTCCAAGTCTGATGTACATGTGTATATGAAAGGCAAAGAAGGGGAAAGAAGGGTTCATAATCCTGGTTGGAATAATTCATATTCAGTGGGGATACCATAAATCTTTTATCCTGTGGCCTGATCATGCTCTTTTCTGAAGCATATTGTAGCTTGTCTCCATTTTTGGTATGTGATTTTTAACTTGGTATTTTCATTGACGTGGAATGTGGCATCACTACAGTAACTATTGACTTTGAGCTGCTGATGTTTTTTGCTTTTTCCCCTTTCTCTTTCTCTAGTTCTGGGTCATATGGTAGGGGAGGGTTTCTTGGTGAGATGACTTCATCTGAGTAAGTGGGCTGTCTGCTCCAGCCCCTAGTTATGCATGTGAGACCCCCTCAGCCCGCTGTTTTAAGCTTAATCCTCTAAATTCTTTGTCTTGTAGGAAGATGACGATTCAGAGACTGAAAAACCTGAGGCTGATGACCCAAAGGTATTTGGTGTTGGCTGTGGCGGGGTGGCTGGATGTAAACAAGGTGTTTGAACATTATGGCTCGGTTCAAATCTCTAGTCAAGACCTGTCCCACTAAAACACTATGTGAAAATGTGGACATTTTCTGGGATAAAACCAGCTTTATAAAGAAAGAACATGGAGACCAAGCAGATCGGAATTCCATTCTTGCAGATTGTGCCATATCTGGAGTCTAGAAGTCCAACAACCCACTTGTGCTCTGTATCATAGGTCCCTGCCCCTACAGATGGGTTAGGTATGGGGACTGTTTATAGACTCAGGAAGGCATAAGGGCTGCCTTGCATGCTCTGGGTTCTTTGGTCATCTAAAAGTAAAAAGAAGCTATAAGAAAAACAGACCCAAGTAAGACCTTTCCCCAGTTGTTTGGGATATTGAGCCTAATACTGATTTTGCCAGGGATGTGCCCTTCTACTCTTGGGCAAGCCATGCAGAGTTGACTTTTTGAAACACCATATTCATTCCTGTAGTTCCATCCTAATAGCAGCTGATAGTAATTTGCAGTAATTCCTGTCACATTCTTTAAAGATCCTATCATGATGAAGGTTGTGAGGCTGCTGTGCTGTGCATGGGGCATTAGAAATGTACCTGTCAAAGAATCATTCTTTATGAGACAACTTTTTTCCAAAAGATAAAACACTAATTCCATCATTTTAGGCCTAGGGAATGAGAGTCAAGTTTTGCAATTAGAAACTGCTTTGAAACTAGCTGTTTCAAGGCAACCTTGAAGTAGAATTTAGGAAAACTATGCCCAGTTATAATCCCAAACAGTAATATACTTGAAAATATAGCATGAGCTGTTCCATACTTGAATAGATTCTGTGATTGGCTAGAATTGTGTCACAAAAGCGCCTGTTGTCTCAGCTAGTTGGGAGACTGAGGCAAGAAAATCCCTTAAGACCAAGAGTTGGAGGTTGCTGTGCACTGTGATGCCATGGCACTCTACCAACAGCGACATAATAACACTGTCTCCAAAAAAAAAAAAGAAGTCAAAAAAGGTCAGGGATGATGCACATAAGAGTGCCTTTTACTAAGAAAGAAAGTTTTGGCACCAGTATATATGAGAAGGAAAAAATAAACCTTAGAATCTATAAATGCAAGCTGCTTTCTGTACTGAGTAAAGAACCCAGGCTTAAGAACTCATCCGAGCATTACTAGCAAGAAGGTATAGGGCATACGGTGACCTCATCCACCAAATGTGGTCACAGCTCTGCTCAGACTTGCAGAAAGAAAACAACCAGGAGAATTAGTATTAGTATTCTTCCTCTGTCTTAGTATTTGGGGGTACCTGACACTTAGAGCCCACACATAAAACAAACCCAGGAAAGCTGTCAGATATCAGGAATCAGTGTAGAGGGAAAGGAAGATTTGTGGGCCCTGGAGCATATACGTATACAGTTGCAGCCTTTTTATAGGTGGCTGGAGAGCAGGGTGAATGCTTTTAATTGTTACCCCCTTCTAGAGTGCTGTGATCCAGATAGCAAATCCTTTGGAAATGACATGCCTTTGTAAATTGAGAGGGGGTGCATAACAACAAGAAAAAAAAAACAGACCTTACTATCTGAGAGCAGTTGCTAAAACCAGGGGGGGAAGAAACAAAAAGGCAAAGTTAGGAAGAATAGGAATGTGCAACATATTGCACAGATTAAAGTATTCGAAGAAAACCTGGCCTCACACAGGTAGTTGGAAAAGGGAAAAGTATTTCAATAGCTTTTTCAGGTAATTGTAGATATTCTTTGATACTTCATCAAAATTCAACAAGCAATATTTTCCTAAAAAAGGTTTGTTGCAACACAGAACACAAAACCTTACTAGTGAAGTTTTTGTATTGTTTCACTAAAATCCACTGTTCTACCTCGTACCTTGAATAGATCTTTTACCCATACATGGTTTTACGTGATCAGGCATGAGTGATTTGAAAACTGTTGGTTTATTGAGTTATACAGGTCTCTTAAATATTGACATATTTTGTTCTATAATTCTAAAAAATCCTACATATTAATGACATTACTGATCTTATCAACAAGCTGTTAAGGGCTGGGTATAGTGGCTCATACCTGTAATCCTAGTACTTTTAGAAGCGGAAGCAAGAGGATCACTTGAGGCAAAGAGTTTGAAACCAGCCTGTGCAACATAGCAAAAGCTTGTCTCTACAAATTTTGAAAAGGTTGGCTCAGTGCCTGTGGCTCAAGTGGCTAAGGCACCAGCCACATACACCTGAGCTGAGGTTCAAATCCAGCCTGGGCCCACCAAACAACGACGGCTTCAACCCAAAAATAGCTCGGAGTTGTGGCGGGCACCTATAGTCCCAGTTACTTGGAAGGTGGAGGCAAGAGAATTGCCTGAGCCCAGGAGTTGGAGGTTGCTGTGAGCTGTGATCCTACGGCACTCTACCCAGGGCAACAGCCTGAGGCTCTGTCTTGTAGCTAGTTATGGTGACACTGCCTGTAGTCTCTGCAACTCAGGAGGCTGAGGCAGGAAGATTATTTGAGCCTGAGGGTTTGAGGTTGCATTGAGCTATGATTGCTTCACTGAACTCCAGCCTGGGCAACAAAGCTGTCAGGCTCATAATGAGGAGTACACGTTTTTCATGAATCTGATAATTTTTGCCAGAAAGCTTGAATTTTGGGGCCGGGTGCAGTAGCTCATGGGAGGCCGAGGCAGATGGATTGCTTGAGCTCAGGAGTTTGAGACCAGCCTGAGCAAGACCCATCTCTAAAAACAGACAGGTGTTGTGGCAGGTGCCTGTAATCCCAGCTACTTGGGAGGCTGAGGCAAGAAAATTGCTCCAGCCCAAGAGTTTGAGGTTACTGTGATCTTATGATGCCACGGCACTCTACAAAGGGCATCAAAGTGAGACTCTGACTTGGGGGGGAAAGAAAAAGAAAAGAAAGCTTGAATTTATTTATTTATTTATTTATTTATTTTTGAGACAGAGTCTCACTTTGTTGCCCTCAGTAGAATGCCGTGGTGTCATAGCTCACAACAACCTCCAACTCTTGGGCTTAAGCGATTCTCTTGCCCCAGCCTCCTGAGTAGCTGGGACTATAGGCGCCTGCCACAATGCCCAGCTATTTTTGTTGCAGTTGTCACTGTTATTTTAGCTGGCCAGGGCCCAGTTCGAACCTGCCACCCTTGGTATATGGGGCTGGTGCCCTACCCACTGAGCCACAGGTGCTGCCCAGAAAGCTTGAATTTTATTGTTGCAAATAAGTACTATTAAAAGTTTTCCTTGAAGTAACAGGGTCCAGGCTCGGTGCCTGTAGCACGATGGTTACAGCACCAGTCACATAAACCGAGGCTGGCGGGTTCAAATCCTGCTCGGGCCAGCTAAACAGCATTGACAACTGCAACAAAAAAATAGCTGGGTGTTGTGGCTGGAGCCTGTAGTCCCATTTATTTGGGAGGCTGAGGCAAGAGAATCACTTAAACCCCAAGTGTTTGAGGTTGCTTGTGAGCTGTGACACTACGGCACTCTATTGAGGGCAACATAGTGAGACTCTGTATCAAAAAAAAAGAAGTAACAGGCTTCTTTTTTTTTTTGTTTTGTTTGAGACAGAGTCTTTGTCATCCTTGGTAGAGTGCTGTGGTGTCATAGCTCACAACAATCTCAAACTCTTGGACTTGAGCAATTCTCTTGCCCCAACCTCCCAAGCAGCTGGCACAACCAGTACCCACCACAGCACCCGGTTATTTTTTAGAGGCAGGGCCTTGCTCTTAGGCTGGTCTCCAACTCCTAAGCTCAGGCAATCCACCTGCCAAGGCCTCCCAAAGCGCTGGGATTCCAGGCATGAGCTACTGCCCGAACAGGCTTCATTTTTGAAAAAATATCTGCCAAAGGCTGGGTGTGGTGGCTCATGCCTATAATCCCAGCACTTGGGAGGCTGAGGCAGGTGGTTTGCATGAGCTCACAAGTTTAAGACCAGCCTGAGCTAGAGCAAGACCCCATCTCTAGAAATAGCCAGGCATTGTGGTGGCACCTGTAGTCCCAGCTGCTTGGGAGGCTGAGGCAAAAGAATCGCTTGAGCCCAAGAGTTTGAGGTTGCTGTGAGCTGTGATAGCACAGCACTCTACTGAGGGCAGCAAAGTGAAACTCTGTCTTTAAAAAAAAAAAAATCTGCCAAATACCCAAATAATCAGTTTGTCATTCTTTCAAGTAAAAATGGTGTTCCATGAAGAAAATGGCTAGTTCAACTTGTAACTCAAATCACATACAGTAGTCCACCCTTAGCTATGGTTTCACTTACCCGTATCAACTGCAATCAAGAAATACTACGTGCAAAAAGATAGTCTGGGAAGGACCATGTTCACATAGCTTTTATAGTATATTGCTAGAATTGTTCTATTTTATTATTAATCTCTTTCTCTGCCTAGTTTTTGCATTTTTTATCTTTCCTGCAATGAGATCTCATACCATCATCCAGATTGGAATGCAATGGCAAGATCATAGCTCACTAACCTTGAAGTCCTGGGCTCAAGTAATCCTCTTGCCTCCCTTTGCCAAGTAGCTAGGGACTGTAGGTTTGTGCCATCACACCTGACTGATCATTTTATGGAGATAGGGTCTTTCTGTGTTGCCCTGGCTGGTGTCAAATTCATGTCCTCGAGCGTTCCTCCCACTTTAACCTCCCAAAATGCTGGGTTTATAGTCAGGAGGTACCATACTTCTTCTGTGGGTAAGGGAGACTATTGTACACACTTTTCCTTGAAACAGCCATTTTACTGTGGTACGCAGCAGAAGGGGTTTTGTATACCTCTCTTGTCATCGCACAAAACGTTAAAGAGATTTGTATGGTCTCTTTAAACGTCAAGATTTAGTAAAACTAATGATTTTTTACTGAATCTGCTTTGCCAGAATATTCTTTTTTTTTTTTTTTTTGAGACAGAGCCTCAAGCTATCCCCCTGGATAGAGTGCCATGGCATCACGCTCACAGCAACCTCCAACTCCTGGGTTCAAGCGAGTCTCCTGCCTTAGCCTCCCAAGTAGCTGGGGCTACAGGCGCCCGCCACAACGCCTGGCCATTTTTTGGTTGCAGCCATCATTGTTGTTTGGCAGGTCTGGGCTGGGGATTTGAACCCGCCACCTTAGGTGTATGTGGCTGGCGCCTTAGCCTCTTGAGCCACAGGTGCCGAGCCTTTGCTAGAATATTCTTAAGTGAAACTGGAGTTTTATACTTTTTTTTTTTTTTTTGGAGACAGTCTCACTTTATTGCTCTTGGTAGAGTGCTGTGGCGTCACAGCTCACACCAACCTTCAACTCCTGGGCTTATATGATTCTCCTGCCTCAGCCTCCCAAGTAGCTGGGACTACAGGCACCCACCACAACGCCTGGCTATTTTTTGTTGTAGTATGGCTGGGGCCGGGTTCAAACCTACCACCCTTGGTATATGGGGCCGGCACCCTACCCATTGAGCCACAGGCACCGTCCTTGCCTAGCTTTTTTAAACTTTTTTTTTAAATCAAGTATATAATGACTATGGCTAGTTTGCTGCTGCTGCTACCTCAATTTGTTCTAAAGTCCAGCAGTTCACCCACCACTGCTTGTGCAAATACCAACACAGTGAAAATAGCAAGTAATGACTTACTGTTGCAAATATAATTTTATTTATTTATTTTTAGACAGAGCCTCAAGCTATCCCCCTGGGTAGAGTGCCATAGCATCACAGCTCACAGCAACCTCCAACTCCTGGGCTCAAGCAAGTCTCCTGCCTCAGCCTCCCAAATAGCGGGGACTATAGGCATCCGCCACAACTCCTGGCTATTTTTTGGTTGCAGCCATCATTGTTGTTTGGCGGGCCCGGGCTGGGGATTCAAACCCCCCACCTTAGGTGTATGTGGCTGGCGCCTTAGCCGCTTGAGCCACAGGCGCCAAGCCACAAATATAATTTTGATGTTACAGACACACCAGGGATCCACAGACCAGCTTTCAGAACACTGTTCTTCTAAAACAAGTTGTGGGTTGGTAACACTAAACAGTTGTTTCAGAGCTGTATTTATTGCGCTGCAAATGTCCATTAAGTTGTTAGCCTTCTGGGGTCCTGAGCTGCAGCAGAGGAGGTAGAATATCTAGAGTAAGGTGGTTCAGCCCACTGAGTTGGGAAAAAGTTAAAGCTCTGGAATCAGAACTATTTGAATTCCACCTCTGCTTAAAGAAGTCTCTTAACCTCAGTGTTTCTACCTGGAAAATAGCCATTATAATGAAATCTGCCTCATTCATTTTATGAGGATTAACTAAGTCAAAGTAAAGTTCAGCTGTCCCTCAGTATTCTTGGGGGATTGGTTCCAGCACCTCCTGCAGATACCAAAATCTGCAGATGCTCAGGTCCCTGATGTAAAACAGCAGAATAGTTGCATATAATCTATGTGCATCCTCCTATATGCCTTTTTTTTTTTTTTTTTGAGACAGCCTCAAGCTGTCACCCTGGGTAGAGTGCTGTGGCATTACAGCTCACAGCAACCTCCAACTCCTGGGCTCAAGCGATTCTTCTGCCTCTGCCTCCGAAATAGCTGGGACTACAGGCACCTGCCACAACGCCCAGTTTTTTTTTTTTTTTTTTTTTTTTGGTTGTAGCTGTCATCGTTTGGCAGTCCCAGGCTGGATATGAACCCCCCAGCTCAGGTGTAGGTGGCTGGCGCCGAGCCCCTCCTATATACTTTAAATCATCTCTAGGTTACTTATAATACCTAAGGCAGTGCCAATGCTATATAAATAGTTCTATGCTATTGTTTAGGGAATAATGACAAGAATAAAGGAAGGTTTATGTTCATTACCATGTTCAGTCTAGATGCAATTTTGTTTACATTTGTTTTAGAGACAGAGTCTTGCTCCATTCCCCAGGCTAGAGTACAGTGGCGTCATTATAGCTTATTGCAACTTCAAACTTCAGAGATTAAGTGATCTCCCCACCTCAGCTTCACCAGGAGCTGAGACTACAGGTGCCCCCCACCACACCAGCCAGTTTTTCTATTTTTATTAGAGATAAGGTTTTACTCTTCTCAGGCTGGTCTCAAACTCCTGGTCTCAAGCAATCCTCCTGCTTCAGCCTCCCAGAGTGCTTAAGATTACAGACATGAGCCACCATGCCTGGCGGACTTTTCTTTGTTTTTTTTTTTTTGTTGTTTGTTTGTTTTTTTGAGACAGAGCCTCAAGCTGTCCCCCTGGGTAGAGTGCTGTGGCATTACAGCTCACAGCAACCTTCAACTCCTGGGCTCAAGCGAGTCTCTTGCCTCCACCTCCCAAGTAGCTGGGACCACAGGCGCCCGCTACAACGCCCGGCTATTTTTTGGTTGCAGCCGTCATTGTTGTTTGGTGGGTCCGGGCTGGGGATTCGAACCCGCCACCTTAGGTGTACGTGGCTGGCGCCTTAGCTGGTTGAGCTATAGGC
>CAUYTI010097306.1:0-16384 GCA_963575145.1 Galago senegalensis
GCCTGTGGTCCCAGCTACTTGGGAGGCTGAGGCAGGAGACTCGCTTGAGCCCAGGAGTTGGAGGTTGCTGTGAGCAGTGAAGCCATGGCACTCTACCCAGGGGGACAGCTTGAGGCTCTGTCTCAAAAAAAAAAAAAAAAATGAAAGTGAAGTTTGAGGGGTATACGTGCTGGAGTTCTTATAGAATTAGACAAATGAAAACCTAGAAAAAAAGGGAACCAGTGCTTACGAACTATGAGGAGGTTTTGTCATAAACAGAGAATTGTTTTGCAGTCTTCAGGAATGTTTATGTGTAAATCTTCTACCTTGACGTTTCTCAGATAGTAATCCTCAGACCCTTCCTTGTTAAGACTTGAATTAAGACACTAAAATCTTGGGCTAAGTGAGGTGGCTCACAGCTATAATCTTAGCACACTGGGAGGCTGGGTTGGGTATATTGCTTAAGCTCAGGAGTTGGACACCGGCCTGAGCAACAGTGAGACCACATCTCTACTCAAAATAAAAAAAACTAGTTGGGCATCATGGTGGGCACCTCTAGTCCTAGTTACTTGGGAGGTTGAAGCATGAGGATCTCTTGAGCTCAAGAGACTGAGGTTGCTGTGAGTTACGATAATGCCAGGTCATTCTGCCCAGGATAATAGAGTGAGACTGTCTACAAAAAAGAAAAAAAGAAGAAGAAACTAAAATCTCATTATATGCCATTTTTAAAGAAAAGTATTTTCTTTATAAATAGTAATATGCCTTTAAAAAATCATCAAAATGAAATGTGAAATTTTAAAATTCCGAGGCTGTGTTCCCACTGAAGTTTGCAAAGCCCTATTTAGTTCCCACTTCTTACCACAACTCATAACCCCCTTTCTTCTATTACGTGACCCCTTGGCTTATAGTTCTTTCCTCCCTTTCATGCCTACTCCTTCCAACCCTCACCACATGGTTGTACAATTCCAACCAGGTTTGGCCTTTTCTGCCTAGAGCATCTGTCACCTTTCTTCACCTGGTTCCCTCTTATTTTCTCCTTAAAACTCAGTTCCATCCAAACTTCCTTCAGTCACCAGGTTGTTGGAGTGCCCCTCTCATGGCACCGATCTCAGATCTCAGAACATCAGTCAGTGAATTTACCTGGGAAATAAGAATGCAACAGGCAGGAAGTAGGGGTAGAGTGGAGGGGATTTGGAATATTCCAGGCAAAAAGATTAGTGCAAAAGTGTATGCTTGGGAAGCTACAAATCATTCATTGTGAATTACAACTCCAAGTATGTGCTGCTATGGTCTGAATGCCCTTTAAAATTCACATGTTGAAACTTAATCCCCATTGTGGTGCTATTAAGAAGTGGAACCTTTTGAGAAGTGATTAAGTCGTGAGGGCAGAGCCTCATGAATGGATTAGTGCCCTATAAAAGGATTGGAAGGAAAGAGGGTAGGGCCTGTTTGCCCTTCTGCCTTCGGTCATGTGAGGATGCAGCAAGAAGGCCGTCCCTGGACATAAATGCTAGCACCTTGATCTTGAACCTCTTAGCCTCCAGAACTGTGAGAAGTAAATTTCTATTGTTTGTTAAGTTACCCAATCTGTGGTTATTTTACTGCAGCAGCACAATTGAACTAACACACGTGCAGAGGTGAGTAGATTTGGAGCTGGAAAGGCTTACGTGGAACCAGATCATGGGAACCTCATTACAATATCTATACACAGGTGAAATTTTAAAATGTTTTAAGCATAGTCAACATGAACAGCCTGATAAGTCACCTGGACTTAATTATGTAGACAAAAGGGAGTCATTGAGGGCTTTTATGAAATCTGCCTTGCAATTTAAGTTACAAGGGCAGATTTATGATTATAAAGATTACATTGTCATCAGCATGGTAGATAAATTCAATGAGAATGGGTGAGACTATCACCAGAAATCCTAGTTAATCCAGGAAAGAAGTGACAATGGCTTAAACTAGGGTCAGGATGTTCAAGAGCAGTGGGAGTGATCTATTCCAGGTACAAGCTGTTAAAGGGTGCATTGTGGGTGGAGAATTTAAAAACACTAAGAAAGTAACTAAAAACTAGTCTGCTTTATTTTCACACTGCACCCTATTTATCACTACACAATGTTAGTAATAAAACACAGTCCTGAAAAAAAGTGCTATGGCTCCAAGTTCCAAACTATTGTAATGGCTGCTGTTTAGGCTTTAACAATTGTATTAATCACCTATTACTGATTAACAATTTCCCTGCCTCGTCCCAAGTTTAGCAGCTTAAACAACCAACAACCATGGTTTCACATGATTTCTGAGGGTCTGGGGAGTGGCTTAACTGTGTGGTTCTTGTTCAGGGTCTCTCAGGAGATTGGCTGTCAACTGGGCATGGTGGCCTGAACATCTGACTCTCTGACCCCATGGTATCCTCAGCCCCTCTCTCCTGAGTCTTGTCTCAGTAGCTGTCCCTGGCAGCTGTGTGTCTCCAGAGTGAATGATCAGAGAAAACAAGACCACTTGGTCAACCAAGACAGAAGCCTCAGTGTCTTCTACGATCTCATCTCAGAAGTGACATACCATCAGTTCTGCCATAATCTATTAGTCACCGTGTGGCCAAGGACTGCCTGCACAAGAAGGTGAATACAGGAGGTGGAGATCGCTAGAGGCCACCTGAGGGTGACTCGCACAATAGTGGATGTAGAAACTTCAAACGAACATGTTCTTATTACTCTTTTACTTGCTCTGCTCACTCCTACAATACACATTGTACAGGAGACTTAATTCAGAAAATTACTCATTAAGCAATTACTCTCCATTCCTCCCTACTGGTAGGCCCGGCAACCAATCATCCACTTTCTGTTTCTGTGGATTTTCCAATTCTAGGTATTTATATAGATAGAATTATCCAACCTATGACCTTTTTGACCTGGCTTCTTTCAAATTGCATAACATTTTTGAGATTCATCGTCATGGTAGCATGTGTCAGTGCTTTTTATAGCTGAATAATACTCTATTGTATATGTATCACAATTTGTTCCTTCATTTGGGGGTATTTATATTGCTTTCATCTTTTGGCTATTGTGAACAGTGCTGCAATAAACATAAAAGTATTTGTTTAGGGGGCTGAAGTATTGATTTTAAGGTGCCAGTGAACATCTGAGTGAATGTGTTTAGCAAGTACTCCCTTCAGTGAGGCTGAAATTAAGAGGAGAGATGGAAGATGGAGACAAATGTGGGAATCAGCAACAATATGTGAGTTGTGGTTAAAATCATGAGTTCGGGGCCCGGACTCTATGGCTTATGCCTATAATCCTAGCACTCTGAGAGGCTGAAGTGGATGGATTGCTTGAGCTCACAAGTTGGAGATGGACCTGAGCAAGAGTGAGACCCCATCTCTAAAAATAGCCTGGCACTGTGGTGCATGCCTGTAGTACCAGCTACTTGGGAGGCTGAGCCCAAGAGTCTCAGGTTGCTGTGAACTAAGACACAATGGTACTCTACTCAGGGCAACAGAGGGAGACTCTGTCTCACATACACACACTCAAAAAAGAGCATGCAGTAATGGGCCAAAGGTAGGAATTAAGTCAAAATATTTGTAGAATACAAGACTTAGCTATACACTCCAGACTAGACATTCTTTGATCTAACATACTGGGCCTCCTTAGCATCCAACTAGATTATGTAAGGCAAAGCTTCTCATTTATTATTTACCTATGGGCTGTACGGGACTGCACAACTTTCTTCAATAACTTACTCAAGAGTAAAATCATGTTTACTATCAAGAAATCCCTTTTTATTTCTAGGTGCTCAAATTACAATTTATAACATTAAGAAATCATATTCTGTTCTGCAGACAAAGGATGGATACTGTTTAGTCAGCCTTCTATGACATAAATAGCTTCTCAGCCATCTTTTCTATTGACTGAATAACCCCAGACCTTTCATCTTTCCTTTAAATATTTTCTAATATTTAGATGTAGTTCCCAGATCTCCCTTAAATTTACTACATCATGATTCAGCTGGATAGTCAAGTAAGGTGCTGTCTCATGCTCAATAAAATATGTGTTCTACCAAGTTCTTCTATAGTATACCCTTCTTTTAAGATCGCATAGTCTACTATTATAAAAAGAAGCATGACAAACCCCATATCAATTTGTTGGCATCAACAAATTTGTGTTCCATTACGATCTCGAACCCATTTATTGATATTTGTCTAGATCTTCATTTCTTTTATTATTTCCGTAAAGCATATCTCGATTTTAGGGTACATGTTAATGTTTCCTTTACTCTTTTCTATTAAAATCCTTTGTTTTATACATATCCCTAATTTATAAAGAACACCAATTTTCTTCCAGCATTTAAGTGTTAATAATTTTGTCATATTTGCCGTCATATTAGAATTGAGAATTTTCCCAGTTCTACTTTGTCACTAATAGGGGATATTGAACAGCATTGGAGACCTAAAATTCACCTCCAGTGTGGTAGCTTTCACATAGATTGACACTAAACTATTCACCTGCATTTTGGGGAATATTACTCTCCATCAAATTATGCTCCTAGGATTGCATGAGCCTTTTTCTGTTTACAACCTTCACACTCTAATGGATATTGGAGCATAAGCAAGACTGTAAATCTGTCTAGAGGACTAAATTCCTGCTCAGATGAACCTCAATTGTTTCCATTTCCTGTATGCACAGTGCAGGATGCGGTGATTGTAAACTGTCCAGTCTTTGTTGGGACCTTCTGCATTTGGTATATACATTGTGATGGATACTGCAAGGATAATGAAATGTGGGCAATCCTGTACTGTCAAAATGCTTTCTATGGAATCCTTTGTACTTGGAAGATGTCTGGCCTAGGGGGTGAAGGAAATCTAATCTAGCATTCAGAAGAACAGTATCTGTTCCCTGTCTAGAAGAAAGTAAGTTAGACTCCTGGGTAATGTGATTACAGCGCAGTGGTGTTAACCTCTGCGTAATCATTAGGATATCCTATTCTTTTGAAAGATTGGTCTTTTCTGTACTCCGAGGGAGGATTTAACACCCCTTAGAGAGTGTTGTGCACTCTCTTGGAGAATAGATTGCCTGATAATAACCTGGGTTACCTTAGTTTACCCACTGAAGCCCTGGGTAATTGGTGTTGGTGGAGAACAGGCAAAGCATGATTAGGTCAGGGTTCCCCTGCCCCACTAGGATCCAGCCTGATAAACAGCCATTTTCTAGCTGGCTTCCTGGAGGTCAAGCTCAGATTCAACTTCCATGAATCTCTTATACTCGTATTCTTGCATAATGTCAGCCACTTAATAAGTATTGTTTCCCTTAGTCCTCACAATCTCCTTGCTATGTAAGTTATTATCTTTGCATTTGCAGATAAGAAAACAAAACCATGTGAGGTTACATCTTACCCAAGTCTTTTAAAACATTTTTAGATTTTTATTATTTTTCAGAGAGAAGGTTTTACTCTGTCACCCAGGCTAAAGAGCAGTGCTCAATCATAGCTCACTGCAGCCTTGAACTCCTGGTCTCAAGAGGTCCTCTTACTTCCATTCTCCTGAGTAAGTTGAGTCTACAAGTGTGCACCACCACACCAGGCTACTTTATTTTATTTTTTGTAGAGGAAGGGTTTCCTATGTTGCTCATGCTGGTCTTGAAGGCCTGGTCTCAAGTGATCCTCCTGCCTCAGTCTCCTGGGAAGCACCTGGGATTACAGGCATGAGCCACAACACCCATAATCACCCAAGTCTTCAGAGTAGAAGAACAGGATTTGAATTAAGTTAGTTCATGCTCATTGTATTATGCCTCATTATTTTGCTTTCAGCCAAAAGCTGCCCAATTCAGTTATTATTTCATAATCAATTTTGAAATTCATGGTACACTAAAGTAGAATTTCTGTAACATTGTGTGTTTATCTACTCTCATCTTATAAAAGTTCCTTCGTCTTAATTTACATATAATTATGATTTTTACATAGTTGCTATCATAGCAAATGTACAGTTTCAAGTTCTATCATTCTAGTGTAACATTTCATTTAGTTTTTTTTTTTTTTTGAGTTAGAGCCTCAAGCTGTCACCCTGGGCAGAGTGCCATGGCTTCACTGCTCACAGCAACCTCCAACTCCTGGGCTCAAGCGAGTCTACTGCCTCAGCCTCCCAAGTAACTGGGACCACAGGCGCCCACCACAATGCCCGGCCATTCTTTGGTTGCAGCCATTATTGTTGTTTGGCGGGTCCTGGCTGGATTCAAACCCGCCCCCTAGGTGAATGTGGCTGGTGCCCTAGCCGCTTGAGCCACAGGCGCCAAGCCTCATTTAGTTTTTATAATTATAATTTTAGTAACCACAAATAATGCACTCAGTAGTCACTCATTTTATGTATGTATGTATGTATGTATTTATTTATTTTACATATATATGTGATTATTAGGTTTCCACTTTTTGCCTTCACAGTATTAAAAAGGCTTAAAATAGTGGTCACTCATTTTTTAAGAATTCGTAAAGGTATTTCCAAACAAGATCACGAAATTTAAAAAATTAAAAAATTCTTAAACGTAGCAATGAAAATTAAGGCAGTACAAATATACCCCACCTTAGGAAAACCAGAACTAAAACAAAAAACAAAACAAAAACAGAGAGTGAATATTCTCTTAATGAAAGGATTCAGCATCGAATTCCTTTAAATTGCGTGCTCCTCTGGATCCCTAGGGGATTCTGTTTCTGAAAACCGAGAGTTATGTGAATATATGAAGGTCTGCCTGAGGCTGGATAATGTCTGAGATCCTTTCTAGCACCATGATGATTAACATATTAATTGTGTAAAACAAGGCTACCCATATATTCTAGATGTTGTTCACTTACAGAAACCTGCAGAATTTGTTTACTTGTTAGGCCCCGATGGCTCAATAAAAACTCTGAAGGGCTTTTCTGTCATTCACTTCCATGGTCTCTGAGTCAAAGCATTTCTAGAATCAGACTCCTCAGGATGTCAGGGACAGCATGCGGTCATCTATTCTAGTCCATCCTCCTGCCTCCAGTCGGGGTCACACCCAAACCAGCCCAGACAGATGACACTCTGTCCTATTTTTAACAAGATCCAGGGATGGGAGCATTCCTCATTTCCTCAATAACCCCATTTTTAAACCTATCCACACTTTCAGTTTAATTTTCATGCTGTTAACAGAGAGCCTCCATGAATTTCTTAACACTTTAGCTCTAATATAGGAGACATTTTCCACTATTTTTAAATTAAGAAAATAATAAATAAAAATAAAATCAAAAACAAGAAGTATTTTAGATTGTCTGTGACTTTAGCTATACTAGAATAACATTATATTATGTTACATTAGGATATGTATAGCAGACATTATTTTTCCAAATTTTATAAATGTGAATACATATCTTAAATCATGGGACATAATTGTTGGGAATATATGATTATATTTAAGGGAGAAGATAATGATAAACATTCACTTGTCCCCTCCCCTCAATGATTTCATTCTTGCTTAGTGAGATCCGATGCGTTTAAATAAGATTATATCTAAGATTTATGATAATTTAAAAATATGGTTTTATATTTATTCAGTGATGTTAGATGGCTTTGGGGGAAAAAAATTACTATTTACCAGTCTGCTGATGTTCTGCTAATTGCCTCTCATCAGCTTTTTATTTTAGCTTTTTTCAGTATCAGGAAGCTGAAAAATCCGAGGAGGTTGAAGGGGACAAAGATTGGTCAAAGATAGAAGTGGCTACTTTAATTCAGACCTAACGAACTTCCTAACTTTTATGTTTCCCACACAGCCCCTACCCCACGTTAAATGCTTATTTGATATTACACAGGAATCTTTCTTAATAGGCAAGACAGGATTAGAGAGTCATGTGTTAATTGCTTTAGTTGGGGTTAATTTGATGAATCTATCTTACCAAAATAGATTGATTGTTTTCCTTTGACATCAACATTCTGATAGGCTAGGTTTCCTCATTTGTGATTTTCTTAGAAAATTTCTGTTTTTAAAGAATCAACAATGGAGTAAACACTCCCGTGTTCCTGTCTTCTCCTCTCTGCTTTTGTTTTCATTTTCCCTTTTGGCACCGATACTGATATGCAGCCACAGGCACCAGATAAAAATTGTCTATCAGATTTAGCCATTCTGCACATGATTAATTTTGTTATGGGCAAAACATAGTATGTTTTCTAGGATTCTCTGGCAGACAGCACGTGAAGCTATTCCCGCCCTTAAATCATCTCCATGGACGTGTGGTAAAGTCTGTCTTAGTGGAAACAATTGTTTTCTTCCATTCATGCTACAGCACCTCTTCGGCTTTCCAGGATCATATTTTCATTCTTAGGAAACTGGTTAATATCATTTTGACAGGGCATCTTCATCTTTCTCTACGATTTACAAAAACCCTATGACAAAGATAATGGCTTTGCTTTTCATGTTATAATTAATTTTGAGGCATGTTACTTCAGTGAAAAAGGAACAAAGCATCAGAGAGCAAAACAACAAGGAAGAGAAAGGTCCCACCAGGCTCTGGTAAAAATATATAAAGTTCTCCAGGGCAACAAAATTTTGTATTTTATCAGTGCTCAGTAGACATGATGATCCACAAATATTTCTGCGTGGTTAACACATCTACAGACTCAGAAAATGTAGTCAATGATGTATTTCCTGATTATATGAAGTACAATCTATAATGCAAATACAATATATAGTGCAGTGTCTGTATATTTTATATACAGATGAATTTTGGGAGTAGGAGTCTGGAGACAGACTTAGGTTTGAACCCCTACCCTTACTTAATTTTATTTAATTTTTTCAGCTTTACTGAAGTATAATTGACACATAAAAATGTTGTATATTTAAGATGTATAATATGATTTTCATGTTTCCATACATTGTGAAATGATCACCACAGTCATGCTAATTAACATACTCATCACCTCACATAGTTATCCTTTTTTTTATTACCGTTGAACTTTTTCCATTAGTAGCCATGTGAATGGATGGAAGGAGGGTGATCGATGGGACCACGCCTATGGTTCATCTTACAAGGGTACACGTGAATCTTTCTAAATGTAGAATATAAATGTATACAATAAGTAAGAAAAGGACATGAAGGCTATGTTAACCAGTTGGATGAAAATATTTCAGATTGTATATAGAACCAGCACACTGCACCCCATGACTGCTTTAATGTACACAGCTATGATTTAATTAAACAAAATTAGTCATGTGACTGTACAAGTTACTCAACCTCTGTGTGCCTCAATTTCTTCATTATAAAAAGGAGAGGATAATAATTGTTCCTTCTTATGGGCTATATATTTTCTCTCTGTGTGTGTATATGTATGTATATATATATATATATATATATATATAAATGAAATCACTCAGAAAAATGCCTGATAAATAATAAGCACCATGTATGTTAGCATATGTTAGCTATTATTGCTAAGTTTACCTTTTTATGTATTTCTTTTTTAATTTTTGTTTTCTTTTACCAAGTTGTGATTTGATATTGCTAATTTTGTTTGTTTGTTTATTTATTTTTGGGACAGAGTCTTACTCTGTCGCTGGAGGATAAAGTGCTATGTCATCATCATAGCTCACAACAACCTCAAACTCTAGGACTCAAGACCTCCTCTTGCCTCAATCTCCCTAGTAGCTGGCACTACAGGCACCCACCATGATGTCTGGTTAGTTTTTCTGCTTTTTTAAAAGATGTTTAAAGTTTTAAAGATCTTTAAAGTTTTTAAGGTCGTTAGAGTTTTAAAGATGGTGTCTCACTCTTGCTCAGCCTGGTCTTGAACTTCTGAGCTCAAGCAATCTACCTTGGGCTTCCCAAAGTGCTAGGACTACCGGCATGAGCCACGGTGTCTGGACTTGATATTGCTAATTTAATTTTATTTCTTATTTATTTATTCATTTATTTATTTGAGACAGAGTCTCACTCTGTCACCCTGGGTAGAGTGCTGTGGCATCGTAGCTCACAGCAATCTCAAACTCTTAAGCTCAAGTGATTCTCTTGCCTCAGCCTTCTGAGTAGTTGGGACTATAGTTGCCATCCACAGCACCCAACTATTTTTACAGATGGGTTCTGCTCTTGCTCAGGCTTGTCTGGAACACCTAAGCCCGAGCAATCCACCCTCCTTGGCCTCCCAAAGTGCTAGGATTACAGATGCGAGCCACTGTGCCTGGCCAATATTGCTAATTTTAAAATGTAAAAGTTCTCATTACCACTATTATTACAGTGATTTGGGGCATTAACAATACTGTATTTAAAAAATAATTGCCAGGAAAATAGGAATTCTTCACAGAAATTCCAGACAGCACAGGAACCCCTGGGTGATGTGCAAACATGAAGAAAAGATTTTAACCTTTCCTCATCAAAGTTACTACTATTTTGTGATTAAATGAATCTTAAGGTTTAGTTAACTGTCATGAAGAGTCACTGAGGCAATTAATTATGTCTCTTCTTGAGAGGTACAAAGCTGGCTTGCTCTGATCAAGTCTGGGGAGGTCAGCGTGCGTGGGCATCCATCTCCCAAACTTCCATTAGTTAAGGGGAACTTGCAAACTGCCTAAACTTTTTATACTTGTCACTTTCTCTGCTTGTGTCATTGTACTCTAAGTTTCACTTGCGTTCTCCACATTTAGATAACCAGTTGTCAAATTTCAAACTTGACACGGAGCAGTCAGTAAAAATCACTATGCCTTTTGTAAATTCTCCCTCTTCTTTGTGCTATCTGTAAGAACTGTTTAATTTTAAAAGCACCGCAATCAGAATACTTTCCCATTTTGAACATTTCATACATTTATTTAACAACTATTTACTGAATAATCTTGCATGTTAAGCACTTGATATATAAAGATAAATAAACCATGGCCCCTGTTCCTATGGAACTTACATTCTGGTAGTGTAGTCTTGATCTGTTATCCAGTTGATCCTAATTATTATTTAGTCTACTTGCTAAATTTTTTAAATTCCAAAGTCAATACTTGTGGCACTTTCATGGTCATTTGTGGACATGCACAGGGTAGCAAAAAAATATTGTAACCAGAAGCTTGCAGAAGGCTAGACATACCTAACAATACAGGGTTAGAAATACCTAACCTTGTATTTCTGGTAGGAGCAAAGGCTCAGTTTTCACTAATTCAGTGTTTAGAGTGACTTGATAGAATATAACTACTACAAATAAGAAGAATCATCTGAATATTCTTTCTTACTCTGCAACTGTGGTTCTCAATCAGGGTGATTTTGTACTCCAGGGAATAATGTTTAGAGGCATTTTGATTCTCACGACCAGGGTGGGGGCTTCAAGGGGGTGCTAATGGCATCTAGAGGATAAAGGTGAAGGATGCTGTTAGCTTTGCCACAATGCACAAGACAGCTCTTCACAACAAAGAATTATCCCCTCAAAAATGTCAGATGTGCTGAGGCTGAGAAACCAATGGTCTGTAAGCTCTTTCTAGGAAGGGCTAGATAGTCAATATCTCCCCCTCTGTGGGCCATGTGGACCATCACAACTACTCAACTTTGCCATTGTAGCACAAAAGCAGCCACTCATAATACCCTAGCTAATCAGTGGGTGAAGCTGATTTCCAATAAACTTTATTTATACAATGGATGTGGGCCTGAGTTTGTAATCCTCCCCTGAAGTGTCTCTCAGTCTCGGATGCTGGCGAGAAGAGAAGCTTTTAAATAGTGGTATTTTTCATGGAGTGGCTGGATTCCACTCCCTGAAATTCTGATGTGATTGGTCTGAGATGCATCCTCAGGGTTGGAATTAGTTAAAAGCTCAGGAAGGAGTAGAATATAGAGTCGGCATTGAGAGCCATTGCTCTGGGAGTCATGCTGTTTGTGTGTTTGAAAGTTGACCGAGTGCCTTACCCTTATCAGTAATCAGCAGACCCTTTTCGTGCAGTCTGGCTTTTGTCCCAGGCACTTGCCTGAAAGTTCCCAAAGTTCTGGCCGTTTATTAGTACTCATGCCTCTGAACCTCTAAGGCTCAGGTTTACAAACACTTTATGGTTTCAGGTACCTTGGAACTCCGCACACTTCTGAATCTCCTCCTGTGTTTCAAACATCTTCTGCCTCTTCTACCCTTTGCTCCTTAAATATAGATGCTCCCTGAAGAGCTGCTCTAAGGCTCCTATCTGGGTATTTCCCCTGGACTTTGTCGTGGTTATAGCTGTCTATAAACAATGCTCCCACTGCTGTCAGGTGGCCTCTCCCATAGGGATTGTTGTAGTAGGCCACTGGTGACTCCAACATGAACATTATTGTTGGTGATATAATAACCGAAAGTCTCTTGTTCCAGATATCAACTCCCAGTGCACAGGAACTTTCATAGAACATTTTAGAAACTAATTCTTACTGTGGAACTATCTTACAGGAGAAACAACACCACAAGAGGGTCATTTGGGGACTTTGTAGCTTACCTTACACATCTAGACCTACCTCATGCTGAACAGAGTTATTAGTATACACAAATTTAGATATTTAATAAGGATAAGTACTGTGAACAGCCAATTTTGCGTTTTATATCAGCAGAACACTCCTGGAGGTCAGAGCTATAATCACAAGGCACTCGCTCACTCCCAGATATGTCAGGCAGAACTTGGCAGGAGATGGGGGCACATGCAAACTGTGTAACTGGCAAGAGTTCTAAGAGAGTCTGTTTACAAAGATGTGGGCAGATGTGATTTGTTTCCTAGGGCTTCCTTAACAAATGACCACAGACTCAGTGGCTTAGAACAGAAATGTATTCTCTTGGTGCTCTCAGAACTCAAAATCCAGGTGTCAGAAGGACTCCGCTGCATCAGGAGGTTCTGGAGAAGAATACTTCCCTGCTTCTTGCAGGTTCTGGTGGCTGTTGGCTTTCCTTGGCTTCCTTGGTTTGTGACCACGTCACTCCAATCTCTGCCTCTGTTTTCTTATCCCCTTCTCCTCTGTCTATGGCTCCCCTTCTGTCTGTCAAATCTCTCTTTGCCTTTCTCATACAAGGACATTTGTGATTGGATTTAAGGGCCACCCAGATAGTCAAGAATGATCTCCTTATCTCAAGACCCTCACTTTTGTTACGTCTACACAGATCTTTTTTTCAAATAAGGTCACATTCACAGGTTCTGAGGACTGAGCTGTGGGTACATCTTTCTTGGGGCCACCATTCAACCCACTATGATAGAGCTGGGGGAAACCAACAAGGAACAGTGGAGCCCTGTGAGATTTGTCTGTTGTGTACCACACATAGGCACATGGGAGAAAGGGGAGGAAGCACACAAGGAACCTAGAGCCAGTCGCTGTCACTGCAGAGTGAGGAGGGGGACAGGAAAGCAGTGTAGCTTTTGAAAGAGAAATTCAATTAACATGTGGATGGGCATAAAGAGGGCCAAGGGAATAAAAACACAACTTCATTTCCCTCCTGCCTTCCTATTGGTGTCTCCCACAGATCAAACCAAAATGCAGGCCAGAAAAAATAAATGGCCATTGATGCAGCCCCAAAAGAGAGGGGTAGAGGGGGGACCTGGAAGGGTAGCCAGTGAGCCTGCTGCACATCAGGACATTATTGCTACTGACAGGTGTAGAAAGTCCTCAAGTTAGAGGTCCAGATGAGGCTGTGTTCACAAGGGCAGCAGGAAGTTTAGTTTCTGCTGTATGTAAAAAACAAATGAGAACAGATTTCATCTTTCCTCCTGTAATTTCAGAGCATTACACCCTGGTGCTGGGAAATGTTAATTACCTCTGTGTTTTGGGAAGAGAACGATAAGCAGAGTATAAGCCACCTTGGTCCTTTCTATATATAGGAATAAAAACATTATCATAACATCATTATTATAATAATAATTTTATTTCCCTTATTTATATTCCTTTTCTTTTCCAAAAGGAATTCAGGTGGCTCATGCAGAAGATGAGATGTATTAGACCAGTGTTTTCAACCTTTTTATTTATCTCATGGCACACGTGAACCCACAGTTAAACTTGGGTGGCACACTTACATTATGTTGATCAAATCAAAGAGTAAAGAAAGGACTATGCTTACTGTACTTTGAGTTTCTCTCAAAAATAATTTAATTAGTGATCTTGAAAATTTTTTGCAGCACACCGAAGATCCTTTTACCACACATCAGTGTGCCATGGACACTGGTTGAGAATCACTGTGGATGAGGCAACTTAAATAGAAAATCAAGGCCATAGAAAGGAGGAGAGAGGAAATATGTCAACCAGAGGAGGGCTAACAGAGTTGCTGTGATTGAGCATCCAACTCGGTCCTGCCTTCCTGCCAGCCGTGATCACGATACACTTACCATAGTTACCTTCACTATAACAGAGCTCTGCTTACCTAGTCAGGAGAAGCTTATCAACACATGATTCCACAAAGGTTATCTTCAGTTCATGTTATAGTCATTTTCTATGATTAAGAATACCAGATAATTTGTAGAGCTCATCACTTATGAAAATAAAGTTGAGAGATGGAGGAAAAGAGCATAAGGGAATATGGAAGGACCAGGAGAAAAGAAATAATGAGAAGGTGAAGAGGGGACACAGTCACGGTCAGCACAGCTCTTCTCATTGCTAATGATTTTCAATTTTCTCAGCTCTCCTTTTATATTTCTTCTTTGTTTTGTTGAAGTCTAATTTATGTACAATAAAATTCACACATTTAAAGTGAATTGTTTATTATTTTTGACAACAAATGTTTACAGCTGGGAAACTACCACCGTAATCATGATATAGAATATTTTCATCACTAAGTTCTCTAATCCTCCTTTACTTTTTTATTATTATTAATATGAATTAACCAATTAATTTTGGAGACAGAATTTCACTCTGTTGCTCAAACTAGAGTGCCATGGTGTCAACCAAGCTCACAGCAGCCTCAAATTCCTGGGTTCAAGCAAGCCTCACCTCAGTCTCCTAAATAGCTGGTACTACAGGTGCCCGCCAGGATGCCTGGCTAATTTTTTCTATTATTCATAGAGACAGGGTCTTGTTCTTGCTCAGGGATCCCTCCAACTCAGCCTATTTATTAAATTTTTTGAGACAAGGTCTCACTCTTGTCTCAGCTAGAGTGTAGTGTGTCATCATAGCTCACAGCAACCTAAACCTCCTGAGCTGGAGAGATCTTCCTGCCTGAGACTCTCAAGGAGCTGGGACTACACACATCTTCCATGACGACAAGTGATTTTTCTGTTTTTTGTAGAGATGGGGTCTTGCTCTTCCTCAGGCAGCTCTCCAACTCCTGGCCTCAAGCCATTCTCCAGCCTTGGCTTCCCAAAGTGCTGGAATTACAGATGTGAGCCACCTGGCCTTGCCTGTTTCTTTTATTCCTAATCCCTCCCTCTCACTGCTGACCTCTACCCACAACTAATCTGCTTCTATTGATATCATTTAGACTTTTCTAGAATTTCATACATCTAATCTTTTATGCCTGGCTTCTTTCACTTAGCATAATGCTTTGGAGATTCACGCGTGTTGTTGCTGGATATCATAGTTTTGATCCTTTCTATTATTGAGCAGTTATCCATTTTTAGAATATAACATGGTTTATTAATCTATTGATGAATAGATCAATAACTATTGATGAATAACTGACTTCCAGTCTTTGGAAATTCTGAATAAGACTGTTACGAATGTCTGAGTACAAGTCTCTGTATGACCACACATCTTCATTTTCCTTGGGTAAAGACCTACTAGTAGAATAAGATGGTATATAGTAGAGTATATTAAACTTTATAAGAAGCTACCAAACTGTTTTAAAATTAGCTGAACCATTTTGCATTCCCACCAGCAACGTAACCAGTTGTCTCCCCTATTTGTCAGCACGTGGTATCTTCTTAGTATATGTAGGTGGTATCTTTTTTTTTTTTCTTAAATTCAAGATGTAAGGGCTTTTGTTCTTCTTTTTTTTTTTTATTGAATGTTAACTATGTACATTGATACTCTTCTGGGGTACAGTGTGGGGTTTGCATTCTGAAATACTTCCATCAAACTGGTCAACACAGCCTTCATGTCATTTTCTCAGTTATTGCTTTAAAATGTTCACATTCTACTCTTAGAAAGATTAACCTGTACCCCTATAAGACAAACCTCAAAAGTAATCCCTCCAAACCCCTTCCCTCCTCCCATTCCCCCCTCCCTTCAAAATACTATGCAGCCATTAAGAAGGATGGAGACTTTACATCCTTCATGTTCACATGGATGGAGCTGGAGAATGTTCTGCTGAGCAAAGTATCACGAGAATGGAGAAAAAAGTATCCAATGTACACACCCCTATTATAAGACTAATTTAAACCTTTTATATGAAAGCTATAATCCCTATTTATTTTGAATAGTGTCTGAATAATAGAGACCAGGCTTCTTGATAATTTGCTCACAGCTATATCACATGCACCTACCATGGTGCCTACATGTAATATTAATTATT
>CAUYTI010097307.1:0-27478 GCA_963575145.1 Galago senegalensis
TCAGATTGTCATATTTCTGGGAATAAAGTTTCTTGTAATATTCATTAAGGATTTTTTGAATTTCTAAGGGGTCTGTTGTTATTTCATCTTTACCATTTCTGATTGATGAGATTAGAGATTTTACTCTTTTTTTCTTGGTTAAGCTGGTCAAAGGTTTATCTATTTTATTGACCTTTTCAGAAAACCAACTTTTTGATTTATTGATTTGATATAATCCTTTTGTTTTCAATTTCATTTAATTCTGCTCTAATTTTGGTTATTTCTTTTCTTCTTCTGGGTCTTGGATTGGAATGTTCTTCCTTTTCCAGTTGCTTGAGATGTCCCATTAAGTTGTTAACTTTTTCTCTTTCCGTTTTCTTGAGGAAGGCTTGCAATGCTATAAATTTCCCTCTTCAGACTGCCTTTGTGGTATCCCAGAGGTTCTGATAACTCGTATCTTCATTACCATTATGTTCTAAAAATTTGGTAAGTTCCATCTTGATCTCATCTTTGACATAAGATGAGATCTCATCTTATGAGATGAGATCTTTGATCTTTGATCTCATCTTTCTCATCATTCAGCATAAGGTTATTTAGCTTCCATGTTTTTGTATGAGACTGCAAATTCCTGTTGTTACTGAGTTCAACTTTTATTCCATGATGGTCTGAGAAGATGCATGGAATAATTTCTATTCTTTTAAATTTACTGAGGTTACACTTATGACCTAAGATGTGATCGATTTTGGAGTATGTTCCATGGACTGATGAGAAAAATGTGTATTCAGTATTGTTAGGATGAAAATTTCTGTAGATGTCTGATAGGTCCAGAAGTTGAATAGTTAAATTTAAATCTAAAATTTCTTTGCTAAGCTTCTTATTGGAGGATCTATCCAACACTGCCAAAGGAGTGTTAAATTCTCCAACTATGATGGAGCTGGGAGAAATCAAATTGCTCATGCCCGTTAGAGTATCTCTTATAAATTGAGGTGCATTCTGGTTGGGTGCATAGATATTGATAATTGAGATCTTGTCATATTGAGTATTACCCTTAACAAATATAAAGTGGCCATCCTTGTCTTTGCTTACTTTTGTTGGTTTAAACTCTATTGTATCTGCGAATAAAATTGTAACACCTGCTTTTTTCTGCTTTCCATTTGCCCGGAATATAGATGACCATCCCTTCACCCTGAGTCTATATTTGTCTTTTAAATTAAGATACAATTCTTGAATATAGCAGATGTCCAGTCTGAGTTTTTTTATCCAATCAGCCAATCTGTGCCTCTTTAGAGGACAATTTAAACCATTCACATTGATTGAAATTATTGATCAGCTTGGTAAAATTTTGGGCATTAAGTTTGTCGCAAATCTATTAGACATTTTTAATCCTTTTGCTATTGTGAAAGTTGGAATTTGAACAAAAGTTTCTGATTGAGTTTACTTTTGTGGTGTACATTATGGAAGTTAGGTTTGAGAATTTCCTGGAGAGCTGGTTTGGTTATGGTGAATTTCTTCAACATGTGAATGTTGTTAAAGTATTTAATTTCTCCAACATAGATGAAACTCAGTTTAGCTGAATACAGGATACTGGGTTGGAAGTTATTTTGTTTTAGGAGATTAAAAGTCGATGACCATTCTCTTCTGGCATGAAAGGTTTCAGCTGAGAGATCTGCAGTTATCCTAAGACTCTTCTCCTTGTAGGTTATGGTTTTCTTATGTCTGACTGCTTTCAGAATTTTCTCTTTCATCTTAACTTTAGTGAAGTTAATTATGATGTGCCTGGGGGATGTCTTGTTCAAGTTGAGTCATGCTGGGATTCTGAAACTATCTGCTATCTGAATTTCGGACTCTCTTGGCATGTCTGGAAAGTTCTCTTTCATAATTTCATGAACAAGAGCCTCTGTGTTTTGTGAAGCAACTTCATTGCCTTTCAGGGATTACTATAAGGCAAATATTAGTTTTCTTTGAATTATCTGAGAGCTCTCTGAGAGAAAGATCTGTTTTTGTTCTCCATTTCTTTTGATCTTTGCACTCCTGGGCTTGTTCAAAAGCTTTGTCTTCAATGTCAGAGATCCTTTCTTCTGCCTATTCCACTCTGTGACGGAGGGATTCCACCATATCTTTCAGATCCTAGAGTGCTGCAACCTGTCTCAGTGTTTCAAACTCTTTGATCATTTTATCTTTGAAATCATTGAATTCTTGAGACATCTTTTAAATAATTTCTTGAGATATCTTTTGAATAATCTCTTGAAATTCTAATTCCCTCCTTTCTTCCATTCTGTTAATCTTATTTTCTATCCAAATTCTGAACTTGGTTTCTGACATCTTAGCCATCTGTTTATGGATGGGGTCTTCAATTGCATCTGCCCCATTTTTTCCTTGGTGGAGTTGTTCTACTCTGGCTATTCAAGTTGCCAGAGTTTTTCCTCTGATTCCACCCCATGCTGAGTTTACCATGTTTGGAGACCTTATCAGAACCATTCAATCAGTGGCTTCTTCTGGTTACCCAGATAGACAGGGCGTGTCTGTCATCTTCTCCCAGGTCTTGGGCACTGGGGCAACCAGGGTGCAGGGGAATGGCTGCAGCTGCATGGGACCGTGCATAGCTGGATCAGACCTTGTTCAGCCTGCCTGGGAAACTGGGGGACAGGAGACTGGCAGTGGCTGGATCAGTCCTAGTTCTGCTCCACCAGGGTGACTGAGGAGCAGGGGAACTGCAGCGATGGTGTGGGGTGCTAGCGCAGCCAGATCAATCCTAATTTGGCCCCGCCAGGGTTACCATGGGCCAGGGGAATGATAGCGGCTGCACAGAGCACAAGAGCAACTGAATCAGTCCTACTTCAGCCCCACTGGGGTGATGGGTGGGGAGAGTGGGGGAATGGCAGAGGCTGGGTCAATCCTCATTTGGCCCCACCAGGGTGGTGGGGGTTGGGGCAGGAGAATGGCAGTGGCTGGATCAGTCCTAATTTGGCCCCACCTAGGTGACTGGAGGGAAGGGGAACCACAGTGGCCGGAACAGTCCTTGATCAGCCCCACTGGGGCAACCAGGGGGCAGGGGGACAGCAGCAGCTATGCAGGGAACATGCATAGCCGAGTCAGTCCTAGTTCATCTCTGCTGGGGCAACCATGGGGAAGGGGAACTACAGCGCCTAGATCAGTCCTAGTTGAGCCCTGGAGCAACCGGGGAGTGGGGGAACAGCAGTTGTGGCTCAGGGCATGCATGTGACCAGATCAGTCCTAGTTTGCCCTGCCAGGGTTAGTGGAGGGCAACTGAGGGGCAGAGGAATAGCAGCGGCCAGATCAGTCCTAGTTCAGCCCTGCCAGGGCAACGGGGGTGGGGGGGCACTGAAATAGGGAGTGGAGGACTCCTCCTCTGCCACCTGCTGGATGCATGCCCCACTAGCAAGCCGATCTGGGCCCTCTGGGCATGGGAGCCCAAAGCAGGGAACTCCTCCGCCACTACCCACAGGATGCCTGGGGCTCTAGCAAGCAGTTCTGGGCCCGCCTGGAGCAGTAGACTCCTTCACTGTGGCCCTGCGGTTTGCATGTGGCTCTAGCAAGCCGTTCTGGGCCCACCCAACACAGGTGTCTGGAGCGGGGAACCCCTCCGCCACAGCCCACGGGATGCTTGTGGCTCTAGCAAATAGTTCTGGGCCCTCCTGGAGCAGTAGACTCCTCCTCAGTGGCCCTGTGGGTTGCATATGGCTCTAGCAAACAGTTCTGGGCCTGCCCAACACAGATGTCTGAAACAGCAAACTCCTCCGCTTGCCCCTGTGGGGTATGCGTGTCTCTAGCAAGCAGTTCTGGGCCCGTCCAGAGCAGGAGCCTGGAGTGGGGATTTCCTCTGCTGCCCGTGGGTTGTGCAACTCAAACAAGCAGTTCTGGGCCCGCCCAGAGTGGGGGACTTCTCCACTGCCACCCGTGGGGTGCGCATGGCTCTAGCAAGTAATTCTGTGCCTGCCTGGATCTGGGGGCTCCTCTGTGGCCACCTGCCGCCCTTGGGAGGCGGTGGCTCTACCAAGCAGTTCTGGGGCCCGCTTTGTACCTATATTTTGTGTTCTTGAATGCTCTTCCTTGGATTTATAGATTGCCAAACTTCTTTATGGGCTCAGCTCCCCGTCTTTGGCTTCATAGATTCTGATTCTGTCCAGTTTTTCTTCCTTTGCTCAGGAGACTCTGACAAGGGCTGCTACCAGTCAGCCATCTTCCCCATTTAAATCATCCTTTGAGAACCATGAGAAAAAATTATTCATATGTTTCTTGCCTTGAGGGATTATTATGAGCTTTGGAATTTGAGAGACCAGAATTTGAATCCTGGCCCATGTATATGTGTGGCATGTGTTTTAGGGAAAATCCTTTCTGCTTGTACCTCAGTTTTAACTTCTGAAGATAATAATTCTGACTTCCCAGTTTGTTTTCATAACTAAGCAATATGTGTAAAAACAAACTCGTGCTAGATGCTCATATTAGTCTTCCTTTTTCCCTTAAAGACAGAATTAGTTTTATTTTCTGCTGTTATACATGTACCTGTAAATGGGAATATACTTGAATGTGTCTCAAATTTAAATTGCAGGTACAATTAAAAGGATTGTGTTCAACTAATGTAAAGGTTGTTCATTCTGTTAAAAACATATCACAAAGTGAAATACATCAGAGAACCAGATCAAGACTCATTCAAATAAGATTTCTGAATACTTGACATGGGATTTCAAGATTAAAACATGACAAATATACAAGTATATTTCACACTCTTACACTTTGTGGACAGGTTTCTATTCTTTGGTGTCTGTGAAATTTAGAAGAAATGTCCCATATTGTAGGTAGTAATCATTGATGGATTGTTTAGAGTAGAAATTCCATTTTTATATCTTTAATTTACTCCTCTCATTACCTAAAGAGTTTCCTTAACTCAGCAATGTGGAATTTAGCAAGAGATAATTCAGTGGTTGTTACATAAATTAATTGATTTATATACAACCACAGAGCTCTTAGAACAAAGAGAAATGAATTGGAGTCCTATCTACCTGTACCACTTACAGGTTGTGTAACATTGAGCCATTTAATAGCCTTTCAAAACGTCATTTTCTATCAGCTACAGAATATACTAGTGTCTACTGAGGGATGTTAGGATTATGTGAGATCATGTCCCAAGCACAGTGCTTGATGGTAAGTGATTCTCTTCCTCTTTCTCCTCTGTCTTCATTTTCAATCACCTGTCCAAATAGCAGAGAACTCACTATTTATTTTGATCATATACACATACAATAGGCTCTTTATATTCTCCATCACTTGATTTCTGATTATTTCTGTCTGGAGAGACTTTGATCTGGCCTACATATGGTATTCTGGGAAGAAGTAATAGGGCCAGAGAATTTTTTATGCAAAAAAGTAGATAATTTTTTGTGCTCTATAATGGTGAGTTTCTCTGTGAAAGCGTATAACTGAGCCATGCCTTTAAGGAGGGTGGTAATATCATGTTGCTTTGATTTTAATGAGATCTGTTCCAAAGGTAGAACTCTTTGAGGGCTCTTTATGAAACACCAACCCCAGCTGTTTTACATTCTGCAGGTGTTATGTAAATGTCAAATATTAATGTTTTACTATCTAGTAAAAGAGATGAAATAAGATTTTTGTTGCTGCTTATTTCACAGGCTGCAAATAAGACTGAGTCACTGTCCCTTTGATTATTCAGCTGCAAAGCTTTTCTTTTTGCCTTAAAAAATATAGTGAAAACAAATGCCATGAACACGCTCATATTAATAGTATGAGTTGGCATAGTTAGCATGAAGACACTGATTATGTACCAAGAGCTGTACTAAGCCATATGCATATATTATCTCCTCAAGTCTTCATAAAACCCTATGAGATGGGTGAGAGTCTTGCCTTTATATGCCAGACAAGGAAATTGATATTTTAAAATATAAAAAAGTGTGCTTGGGAATACAAAGCCAGTGAGTGACTGAGTGGAGATTTGAATTCAGGTTGGTCTGGATACCAAAGTCCATACTGGTAAGTATTAGAGTCACAGAAAATGATGGAGCCATGCTAACTGGAGAAGTTCTGACCATCCAAATGAAGCAGCTGTCACTTGGCTACAGTGAGTATCATCACACAAGAATAAAGAACCTGTGTAGCCAGAGATTCTAAATTTTAAAAGAAGGACATATTTGCGAGCCATACATCTGAAAAACAAATGGGCAAAGAATCCAAATGGATTCTTCCCAAAAGAAGAGATACAACTGGCCAGCAGACATGTGGGGGGAAAAATCCTCAACAGTACTAATCATCAGAGAAATGCAAATTAAAACCACAACAAAATATCACCTCACCCTTGTTAGAATGGCTATTAGGAAGCAGATGAAAGATAAGCACTGGAGAGGATGTGGAGAAAAGGAAACACTTGCACACTGTTGGTTGGAATGTAAATTAGTACAACTATTATGAAAAACCGCATGCAATTTCCTCAAAAAATTAAAAATAGAACTTCCATGTGATCCAGCAATCCCATTACTGGGTGTATATCCAACAATTGAAAGCTGCACTTGATCTAAGCCAAAAGGCCAAAAAGTGATGGAAATAAAATCTGTATGTCAATGACATACCTGCACTCCTATGTTCATTGCGGAATTATTCATAATAGCTAAGATATGAAATCAACCTAGGCACCCATCAGTGGGAGAATGAATAGAAAATAAATGTGCTGTGCACACACAACAGAATACTATTTAGTCAAAAAAAAAAAAAAGGAGAAATTCCTGTCGTGGTGATAGCATGGATG
The DNA here is from genome assembly GCA_963575145.1 of Galago senegalensis. Lineage (NCBI taxonomy): Eukaryota > Metazoa > Chordata > Mammalia > Primates > Galagidae > Galago > Galago senegalensis. Next base: position 6,755 of record CAUYTI010097307.1, read on the forward strand.
AACCCGGAGGGCATTATGTTAAGTGAAATAAGCAGACAGAGAAAGACAAATACAGTATGACCTCATGTGTCTGTGGAATCTTAAAGTTGAAGTCATAAAAGCAGAGAGCAGAAGGGTGGTTAGCACAGGTTGAGTGGGAAGGCTTGGGAGATGTTGGTCAACTTCCCTTATTGACAGATGGGAGGAATAAGTTCAAGAGATCCAGTGTACAACATTAGGACTATAGCTAACGACAAAGCTTGGTATTCTTGAAAATTGATTGCAGGTTTCTCACCACCAAAAATAAGTCAGTCAAGTGCTGTATGTGCTCATTAGTTTGATTCGGCCTTTCCAGAATGTATACATATTTCAAACCAACATGCTGTATACAAGAAACATATATAATTTTTATTTATTAATGTGAATTAATAAAGAGAAATTGTGGGACAAAATCAGATCTTTGCCCACATACTTTTTGCTGATTTTTAAAAGTTGATAATTCACACAATATGTTTAATTACACTAAAAAGTCAAGATGTTTTAGAAACAACCCAGTCTACAAAGGCTTAGCTTGCTTGTCTGAACTGGAGTATGAGAAACTGGGTTTGGTATGTAGAATACAGTAAATGCCAAGCGAAAACTGTTGGTAACAGGAAGCAGCACTAGAAGGGTTTTCAGCAGTGGCATGGAGGGTCACACCACACATCGTACACACATACATGGGGAAAGTGGGAAACTGTAGCTAAGTTTATCTTTATTTACAAAATATCTATTATAAAGTTTTACAAAATATTTACAAAATACTCCTCTATGGGCTGATAGATAAATATGCAAAATATTAAAAATATAAAATATTGTATAAATTTGTTAATTTTCCTATCCATACTTAGAGACCTTGGGGACACCATGTAGATTGGCTAATTCGGCAGTAGTCCACAAATGGTCTGGGGATGAGAGAAAGAGAAGGAAAGGTGATGGCCAGGTTGACAGCAAACATATCCAGTAGGATAGCTGATTGGAATTCAAACATGAGTAACTGTGATTTGTACAAAGAACAGCCACCTATCACTATTGTCAACTATTTAATCCTACTTTTCAGAATATGTGTACATTGGTAAAAGAAAGAAAAGGGGGTGTCATCCTACTTTGCAGAATCCTTCCTAAACTTAATCAAATGATACCTTGTAGATGAATGCAGTTATCTTTGATCTAGAGCATCCTATGATGCATTCTCAGCTTCTTCAACTTCTTTTCGCCAGATGTACCTTTATATTTAGACTTTGCTCTTAAGCCATGTCTTGGCATTGTTGCCTTGGTCAGACTGAAAATTGGTCAGGGAGAGTTCCATTTCCTCTACTTAGAATTAGCTATTAAAAATAATACTAAAGAATGTTGAAAAAGATTGCCCTCACCAAAGTATCCAATAGAGGGGATGAGATAAAATTTTCAAGTCAGACTCAGAAAATTTAAGGGCTTCTTTAAAATGGAGCAAATCTAATATACTTACATAGTGAATATGTATTTCATGGTGTGCCTACATTGTGCCAAGCACTGTGAGATGTTCGTATATGAATAACACAAACACTCTGCTTCAAGGAGTGTATAGTTCAACTATGTGTTTGCTTATTGGTGAAGTTATGTATGGAAATAAGTTATATATGTAAGCTAAGAAGTGATAAATTTTATAATAGAGACTAGATAAAATTTGGTTTTGTGTCCTTCAAGGGAGGGAAAGATTCAATCTATTTAGGAGAATTAGAAAAGTTAGATTTGAAATTAGAGAGTTTTAAAGAAGAGATGTTTGAAATAGACTTTGAAAGATAAGCAGGACTTACACATTTTGAAACAATGAGAGTAATGGCAGCATTCCCGGTAAAAGAAGTACCATAGAAACAAGGTCAATGGAGGGAACGTTTAGGAGACATTCTGTTCATCAGAAGCATAAGGTAAGTGGTGAAGAACATTGGAAAGATAAGTTGAAGCTCTAAAATCCAGTCAGATTTTTGATTTTATAGGCGGAAGAAACCCTTGAATTACTCTGTTTAGAAAGGTAACACAATGGAAGCTGGGCTTTGGGAATATTAACCACAGATAAATCCTAACAAGGTATCACAGAGTGTGGTGTATTGCTGGGGGCCTGCAATAACATTGCAGGTGGTTCATGAATGAATATTCATGTAGTATTTCTAGTTCCATATCAGGTTTTATGTGTTCATTTCACAGATACCAAGGTAATTATATGTCATAAACAAAAAAAAAGTGGGATCACAAAAATTGGAATATGATGAATCCTGAAATTCAAATTTCTCGCTGAATCACTCTCATTCATTTGTATCCTCTTCCATGGAGAAATAGTTTATTTCTTGCAAGGGAAAACTTTTTTATGTGTCATCCTTTACTGTTGTCTGTCCTGTAATAAGAAGCCCAGTATCGATCCACGAATGGATCAATAAACTGTGGTATATATACACCATGGAATACTGTGCAGCCATTGGAGACGTTACTTCCCCCATGTTTATGTGGATGGAGCTGGAAAATGTTCTTCTTAGCAAAGTATCACAAGAATGGAAGAAAAAGTATTCAATGTACACAGCCCTAATATGAAACTAATTTATAGCTTACATATGAAAGCTATAATCTAATTATAGCCTAAGAATAGGGGGAGGGGAGGGGGGATGAGTGGAGAGAGGGTGATTGGAAGGATCACTTCTATGGTTTATCTTACAAGGGTACAAGTGAATCTTTCTAAGGGTGGAATATAAATATCTTAACACAATAATCTAAGAAACTGACATAAAGGCTATGTTAACCAGTTTGGTGAAAATATTTCAAATTGTATATGAAAACATCACACTGTATCCCATTGTTTCATTAATGTACACAGCTATCATTTAATAAAAAAAGAAGCCCAGTATCTATTTTTCTATTTATCATATATTCAGCTAGATGCTGGGTTGAGTAAAACCAAGCAGGATTTGATGGAACTTCTAGTCTATCAGGGAAGGAAGACATGCATGAGGAAAAGAAATGCAAAAAAAAAAAAAAGAGACCATTTGTCTCAATCATGGAGACAGACAATTCTTCCCTGAGGAAGTGATTTTGAGCCTAAGTCTGAAATCTGAAGGTTGAGCAGAAATGCAGGAATGCTGTAGGAAAGACAGCCTGTGGAAGTCCTGAAAAAGACACCGCAAAACTGAAAGATGTTCATTGTAGCTGGGATGGCAAGCAAGGGAGTGTGTTGAGGGGCAGAAGAGGTAGCTTGGTAGATTGAACCCACATGTTTTGAAGACTACGAGCAAGAGTTCTTCAGTCTTTATTTTGAAAAGTAATTTTTACTTCATTTTAATTTTCAAAATGTAGTAGCAATGTTTTGTTGAATTCTTTATTGTTTAATTTACTTCTATTTATGGTTGACTCTTCAGAATAGTGAACAACTTGTTCTAAGTAAACTAGTGACATTCAAATGATCAATCCATTTAAATTAAAATATGATATTCTCAAAAATCTTGCAGGTGGCATATGAATGATATTTGGGAAACATGAAACCGGGACTTACCTATCTTGTCAAATGATGATACATCACAACTGTACAAGCTGTACCCAACGTCTGGAGGATATATCTTAACCAGGCCAGTCCCAGTACTGGAGATTGTTTAGTCTAGCAAGATTATTACAGGCTCTTCCAAACAATGTTATCTGCCCTTTGGCAAAGTAAACTCATATATCAAACCCTTGTGTTCCAAGTTCAATGGTCCATCTTATTTTGTTTCAGACACAATGACCAGGATTCACTGTGGGTGGTCATCACTATCTGGGCTCTTCTGCAAGCATGAAGTTAGTTCATTGTTATACATGGAAGAAGCTATTAGATCAGGGACCAGAAAAGCAGTATTTCAGACATCATTCATAGCAATCATATCCCATACTTTGACATTTGGATGTTTACATTGGAAACTCAGAAACTTGACCTGAAGATATGACTATTCTATGAAGAATTCTATGAAAGCTTTTGCTTATTAGTATATGGAATACTAGAATTAGAAAAACCTTGAAGTTTGTTTATTGTCAACTTATTCAACCCACAGAGGAAACACCTGAGACCTAGGGAAGTGACTTAGGGAAATGATTTATCCAAAGTCATGTAAGTAATTCATATGTTGAATGTACCTTCCATGTATCACCATTTCAGGCAAGAAGACAGACAATGGAACCTAAGAAGAAATACTGGAATGTGTATTCTTAATGTTTAGGTGGAATTATAATCACCAGCCTTTCTCTGCTCACTGGACTTGGTGTTTTCCTTACTTCACATGTAACTGTTATACGTGGCCCATACTTGATACTAGTAAAACCCTGGGACAACTTCCAATTTCCAAAAGAAGTGAACGAAAGAAAGCTTTTTTGAATCATGTGTGTATCTGACTGCCTCTGTCTAACACCCACCTGATGCTATTCAAGCAACATTTCACTTTGGGAAAGGATGACCTATAGAAAACCATTTTGCTGTGCTCACTAAATACGGTGATTTCCTTTAAGAAATCATATTCATCTTCAGGAAGAAAGTTCATTTGTTTCTCAAGATACAAATAATGTGGTCATTTAGGCTAAAGAGCAAAGTACGTTGCCTGTTTAAAACAGTAGAGCAGAAGAAACTCTTTTGAGACTTTTTTCTCTATAAAGAATTTAGCTAATTTATTGCTTTAATTATAATGAAGACAACCAGATTCTTGTGGCAGAAAGGACTAGCAATTGGTTTTTTAATCTGGGATAGAGAAAGCAGTAGCTTTATCCCACTGTCAGTTATTTAATTTTTCTATTTTGAACTCCTTTTACTTAACCAGGAAATTTCTGAGGCATAATTGGGCTCTGATATAGCATGTAACCAAGGAAAGACACACGAGTTATGTATGATCATAGAGAAGAAATATTTCTTTGTGACAACTTGAAATAAGATTAATGAAGTAGATGATTAATCATATTACAAAAGGATTCTTTGTTTGACTGAATAAGTCACTGCATTTTCTTTTAATTCACAAGATTTCCTGCTGCATTAAAAAAGACTAATGCTCCAAGTCTCTGCTTACAGCTGACTCTGTGCCTAATAAGACTGAACAGTAGGGAAATCTCTATCCTTTTCCATTTGGAAGAAATCATTCTGAAACTTCTCTATGTCTCTTCATTTTACCATGTCTGAGAGCCAGGCAGTGTGAAAACAAAAATTCAACCTTTGGGGGAGGCTCAAATAAGGAAGACACCTGCTCCCTGCCCCCTACCTCTTCTTCTGGCCTCCTATACTTGCAGGAGTAAATGTACATTCTATGATATGACTCAGCCTGTGTTCCAGCAGCTGTTTAAAAGATTATATTGACTGCTCATATTTTCATTGATCATTTCCTTCCACTGTTCGAAATCCAGAATAAGTTGAATGCTACTTTCAAGGGTTACAGTAATGAATGTGAGTTTCAGCACCAGGAGTATCTGGATCCAAATCTTAATTGTCTTACTTATTGGCTGCATGATCACAGGTAACATGCTTAAAATCTCTGAGCCTCAGAGTTTTTAAATCCTAAAAATAAAAGTAATTGCATCCTTGTAGCATTTTTTTTTCTGAAATTCAAAGGGGATGAATTAAGACATTAGTATCTAGTGACATTTGAGAACATAATAGGGTTTTAACAATTGGTAGTGACTGTTTCAATTAAAACAAATACTTCCTAAATTCTGAGTTTTTCATTCCTGATAACAATAATTTAGTTCTGTGTTTGCAACAGAACCTAAAAAAGTGCTTTTTCACAAAATTGTGGCTCAAAAAGCATTTGTTGCATTGACTTCAATTCCCAAGTCTCAATGAGCAATAAACCTGACACGTGCTGGGTCTGCCAGGAAATGCACTGGCAAGGCTCAGATCGTTTGCATGTGTTATGGTCACAGATGTTGGAAATGGCGTAAGAGAAGAGACAAGCCAGGCCTTTAAAACAGCACTTTGGAAGCTATCCAGCTCTCAGTTTCACTTATCTTGCAGAAAAGCATAGGACAAGAGACTCTTTTTGAGCTGTTTGGTAGCCTTCATTAACATTGATGTCTACAGAGACTGGTCAAGAGTCTCATGGGCACGATGTATATGCCTTACCTCCAGGGCAAGGGGCACAGACAGAACAGGGACCTTACCTAATAAATGCAAATATTGTAACCTCATAGTAATTGTTTGTACCCTCATAGTAATCAAAATAAATAAATAAATAAATAAATAAATAAATAAATAATAAAATAAAAGTTCCTCCCCCCCCAACAGAGTCTGTTCCATAGAGTTTTGGGGTCTTTTAAGTCTAATTTTTCTCCGTGAGTAAAGAAGGAAGAGTCAAGAAAGTTACTCTCTTTCAATGAATAATAATCAATACAAAGTAATACTGTAATCAAATGAAAATAATAATTTTTGTGTATTAAATTAAAAAACAGAACTGATTGGAAACAAATGGTACTCCCAATATCAGTTATTTGGAGAGAGTTAAGCAGGACTAGAGAAACAAGTGGATAGCACAGTGTAACTACTGTCTAGGTAACTTTAAGAGTAACTTTGAGATGCTGTGAACAGCTTAAACCAGAGGGGTGGAAGCAGAATGAGGCAGGTGGAAAGGGCATTCGTGACTGGAGCTGTACCCGACTTGCAGTTGAGGGGTGTAGCCAACCCCTCAGCAATCATTCATGACAACGATGTATTCAGGGGGAATACCCTGATCATATTCCTCTTCCTTCAATCTCCTGCCAGTGTTGCCACCATGAGCCAAATGGTATAAATACCCTTGATATCATCTGCCCATAGGCATAGAGTATGGGGGAGAAAGTGATGTGTAGGTTTGGAGGGCAAATGACCAAATCATTCTTTCTAAGTATTTCTTCTACAACTGCATGTGAAGTGACTTGGGAGTTAAAAGCTCAACTATGAAATGACAGTACACTTATTAGTCATTCTAGCATATTTTCTTTTTCTTTTCTTTTCTTCTTTTTGTTTTGCCTCCTGGGTGGACGTACACCCTACTAGTGTGTGCCAGAGAAATCCAGAAAGGTGACAAGTTGCTTTTCTTGCTCCTTTCCTGACTCCCTCCCATGATCAGCAGCATGTCCACACTCCTACATGGCCGAATGTGCAGTTCCAATAATTGTCATCCATGCATAGCTGGCCAGGTTGGAATCCCCTTGGTATACATTGCCGTCATTTTCTTATTTGTAGATATGGGTTAGATACCACCTTCCTACCCTTCCTTTTTACACAGGGGTGTGAGTTGGGATAAAAGGAAATGAACATTAAATAAACAAGAATTTGGGCAAACTAATCAAGTGTGATATACCAGTCACACTTTATCAGTCTTCATGGTTGCAGTGAATAACAATAATATTGATATTTTTAATCATTAAAGTTTGCAAGATGTTTTTCACATTATTTTTGTTCTATTTCTAAAATGTGAGGATCTGGGCTCCAAGACAGTGTTTTTCAAACTTTCTTATCTCCTGGCACACTTGAACCAATAGTTAAACTTCCACAGCACAGTTAAATTATGTTGATCAAGAAAAATAAAAAGAAAAAAAAAAGAATACACTTACTATGCTTTGAACTTATTTTAAAAAATAATCTAATTAATGGTCTTTAAAAATTTTCACAGTACTCTGGTTGAAAATCACTGCTCTGAGAGATTAGATGGCTGTCCCAAAGTCCTAGAATGTTGAAGTGTCATAGTAATCTTATATAGGCAAACCCAGAACTGTTTCTTCTGTATCATATTGGTGTATTGAGGATGGCTGAATATATTCCTATAGTCTCCAAAATGTCTCACCAGGAGGCAAAACTTATGTGTATTATTATTTACTTAACAGATTTGCTTTACAGAAACCTTTCATAGGAGGAAATAGGACACAGGAATGCCAAATTTGCATGGAAGCAAATAAGAAAGGGATTGGGGAGGAGATACTGAGCAGCCATGGGATGGCATTGTTCCCATGGTGAGCTTTCCTCAGTAAGACCCAAGGTAAATAACTAATGCAGACTAGCTGGGATTTCTCACACTGGGAAATCCCTTGACCCTAGATAAACACTGATGGTTGGTCAACCCATAACTAAGCCCTACATTTTCCATTAATTGGAAAGCATCACCTTCATGAGGAATTTTAGACACTTCTGCCTACATTTCCTTGGCCAAAGTATATGACATGGAAACAACTGGAGTCAAGAAGATAGGGGTTTTTATTGTTTCATGTCTCAGATTTTTGTCAATGGTGAGACGTGTGGGTCCAGCTTTAGTCTTCTACAAGTGACTGACAAGTTCTTCCAGCACCATTTCATGATAGAGATTCTTTTCCCCAGTGCGTGTATTTGTTAGGCTTTATCAAAGATCAAATGACAATATGTAGTGGGGTTCATCTCTAGATTCTCTATTCTATTACCATAGATCTACATTTCTATTTTTGTGGCAGTACCATGCTGTTTTGATTACTATAGATTTGTAATATAACCTGAAATCTGATAATGTGATGTCTCTAGATTTGTTTTTATTTCTAAAAATTGTATAGGCTATTTGAGGTTTTTTTTTTTCTGATTCCATATGAAATGAAGTGCTATTTTTTCAAGTATTTTAAAGTATGACATTGTTGCTTTGGTGATGATTGCATTAAATCTGTAGATTGCTTTGGTGTTGTGAAAATGCTTGAAAATATTGATATTTTATGAGGAAGAACCCTCTGGAAATTGCAGCAACACTAAAAATAAATAACTTGGATTTAATCAAGATAAAAAGTTCTGCACGACTAAGGGTACTACAACCAAAGAAAAGGCTTCCATTCCCAGTCTTTGGAATGGGAGAAGAGTTTTGCATGTTACAAATCCAACAAAGATCTGATAGCTAAAACCTACAGAGAACTCACACAATAAGAAAAGTGCAAACAACCCCATTTCTGAGTGGGCAAGACACTTGAACAGAAACTTCTCTGAAGATGACAGACAAATGGCAACAAACACATAAAGAAAAGTTCATTGTCTTCATCAGAGAAATGCAATTCAAAACCACTATGAGATATCGCTTGACATTAGTAAGATTAGCTCACATCACAAAATACCAAAACTGCAGATGCTGGAAGGGATGTGGAGAGAAGGAAACAATTCTAAACTGGTGGTGGAATTGCAAACTAATATAACCTTTATGGAAAGAAGTATGGAGAATCCCCAAAGAACTAAAAGTTTACCTTCCATTTGATCCTGCAATCCCATTACTAGGTATCTACCCAGAAGAAAAAAAAATCATTTTAGGCTAAGACATTTGCACCAGAATGTTTATTACAGCTTGGTTCATAATTTCCAAGTTGTAGAAGCAACTCAAATGTCCATCAATCCATGAATGGATGAACAAATTATGGTATATGTATACTATGGAGTATCATTCAGCCATTAAAAAGGATGGAGACTTTACATCTTTTATGTTTACCTGGATGGAGTTGGAACACATTCTTCTTAGTAAAGTATCTTAAGAATGGGGATAAAAATATCCAATGTACTAAATACTAATATGAAATCAATATATCATCACAAGCTAGTATGAATAATAAAACACAAATACAGTTTTACAAGCAGAAGTGGGAAGGAGGGAGAAGGGAGGGGGAGGGAGGAGGGCAGTTAGTGAGAGGAGGGCAGGCATTTGGTGGAATCTCACCTAATGTGCACAATGTGAGGGTATTTAGCATGCTCCCCCCAGGGTGAGGGGCTCTCCTACAATTTTAAGTTTACCTTGGAAGTAAGAACAATGTAACCTAAAAATTTGTTCTCTTATATTAATTTGAAATAAAAAAAGAAAATAGAGATGCATGGTTATCCTATTAGAAATGGAAAGACTGGATTATTTGGATCAGAGTAATATAATTCACCATGACTGTTAATTAATACCTTTAAGGTGTCAATATAAATGGAGTTGTGAGGAATCAGGGGAAAACCTCCATTTGTCATGGAGAGCCAGGCTATTAGCCACCTGCCTCCTTTAACTTCTTAGATTTAGATTTTGGAACTGAAAAGGACACCAAAGAATGTTTCAACCTTCTGTTTTTGGACTGACATAGTCTCACTAACCTTACCTTTAAGGCAAGCCATCTGATGCCCAGGCAGGTGGTCACTATGATGTCCCAGACAGGAAGTAGTAGAGGAAAAGCTACAATCCAGTTTTCTGCCCTACAATCCTTTTTCAGTCTTCACTGCCTCCTGATTGGAATTTGGCTCAACATCCTTTTATGTCTCCATTTGTTATTCAATATTCTTCCCTTTTAAAGTGGTGCCAGCAACATCAAATCTCATAAAAGTATGATAGATGCCTCAAATTATAGTATTCCAAGTAAAGCTTTGTTTCCTTGGCTTACTTTAAAAGATTATCCTTGTCATTTTATATGTGAAAACATGGTTATATCACTGGGTTTATCTCTGAGTTAGTGTAGAAAAAGTTTTCCCAAAAGAAATTATATAAGCTATTTCCCTGATACCATAATTGATCTTGGACATAAAATTAAATATTGAATATTGCGTAGATGTTTTGTTTAGGTAACTCCACTTTCTTGAAAACATTCTCCAAACCATATTATTCTGAACTCTGTCCAAAGGAGTAATAAGAAACTCAGAGGTGGTCAGGACATATGTTACAAAAAGCTGTTATGAGTTCCTGAATTTAATAGGTGAAGGCCAGGGAGAAAAAGACACTCCTGCATTCTCTTGGCTGGAACTTTAAGCCAAAGTAAAAAGACATGGTTACATATTTGGCCTTCGGTGTCACCTAATTGCAATGAAGGATATTTTCAAAGAGAATAGCTGGGGGGAATTTCATTCTTAAACTAAATTGTTTCTTTCTTGGTCCTTATGGAAGACAGTGAGAGCCAGCAAGAATGAGTGACAAGCCATGTCCTAATAATATTAGTCTTTTGCCCTCGTGCATATTGTCACTTCCATGTCCTCCTTGCACCAGTTGGAATTCATTCTCCATACTACTTTTCCTACAGACATTCTCTTGCCAAAGAACCAAGATGGCAATCTGTTTCATTCTACCATAATACTGTCTACTTTGTCTGGGTTTTGAAATCCTCATTTCAGGTGAGGGATACTTAACCCGTACCAGTGACATCTGAATAGCTGTCATATGTCCATTTTCCAAATCGCAGATTTCATTTCAGTTAGCCTGTCTTTATTACACCATTTTCTATTTGACATGTGTGCTTGTGGTGCAGCAGAGAATGTCTTCTTAGTTCATCATTTACTGGAACATGAAGAGCCACATCAGTTCCTGATAAAAATGCCTTCACAGTTATCAGAGATCCCAAACTCTGAACCAGATATACTAGCTGGTTGGGGATTTGGATTGTGCTCTTGGGGAGGGGTGTGTTCTGTATGTGTGAAGTAGGATGTTCACGGACAGATGACAAGTGGAGATGCACAATGTAGAGGTGACCTCAAGTTGTCACAAAAATCCATCCTTTCCTCTTTTCCACGAGCACACAACTACATGACATTTTCCATCTGCCTTGTAGTTTAATGGGGCCTGATGCTGAGTTCTAGCCAATGAATTGTGACTAGAAGAAAAAAGTGTTTCTTCTGGGCCTGAACCTTAGAGGTACACTCCTTCATGCTCTCCTTTACTTAAGAGAATCACTTAAGCCCAAGAGTTAGAGGTTGTGGTGAGTTGTAACATCACAGTACTCTACCCAGGCCGACAGAGTATGATTCTGTCTCAAAAAAAAAAAAAAAAGAAAGGGAAATTCCTCAGATATTTTTACCTGCCAGGTACTGCTACATGAGCAAGAGTGAGATCTTTATTGTTGCTGAGGAATTACATATTTTTAGTCCATTGTTTTAGCCTACCTGATTGAATACACTTGGCACTATCAGGTGACTTAGCATCTACAAATATAATCTGTCCTTCGAGCTGAGGGCTACGCTGGCACTGCTTGGTATTTGCGAAAGTCATGCCTATTCCAGGCCTTCTAAATATAGACCCCTGATAATGCTGTAGAATAGTGATTGCAACAATGCTATTGTATACATGGAAAGCATAATTTTATTTTATTTTACAGTCAAATCTTTAAAATAGTCAAAGGCTTAACAATATGGCTTTGCTGTATTTTTTCTCATGATGCTTCCCCTGATATTTGAATCAGACAGAATACAATATACCAGAGTCTTGAATCAGAAATGTGTTCTATTTTTCTTACAACTTTAACTCCTATAACATAAGTAGTTATTGAATGTCTTGGGAAGTAGAAAAATTACCTTTTCCTTTTCAAAAACAAAATGTACCTGCCTAAGCCCATGACTAGCGTGTAATCTAGTATCCTATTAGATTTTCGGAGATATCAACTCTGATCATACTGTCCCTTGAGTTGCCTTCATTTGTGATTGTACAGCCATGATATTACTCTAAAGTTACAGAACTATTTTAGGGATTTTACTTTGTCACATTGGCAGGATTAAATTTTCTTAATATTTTGGTTGCCATACATAATCAACCATGTAGATGTAACTATTTTACAAGTAGAATTATGCATTTAAGTGTGTGTTCATGGTGATGGGTTCTAATGTGGTTCCTGGTCTTACCCTGACAGCACCAGCAGACGTCTGTATAAACATCTCATTAGTTTTGCATGCCCTCTCTACATGTATTCCATCTGTGGAATATTCTGATGGAAGATTTATTTCCATCATTTTTATACATTCTTAGGTATTAACCGCTTTAAGCTTCAGTTTTCTTGTCTGTAAAATGGAGATATTAAATATTTAGAACTAGTATACATAAAATTTCCATGTGTACAATAAATAGTACCTATTGACACTTTCTATTTCATGGAGTCAACATGCAGCATTTAAGGCCATTTAAGAGCAGAGACTTTAGAGGCTGAAATGCTTATTTTAAACTTTAACACTGCTATTTATTAACCACTGGTCTTATGCAAATTATTTATTCTCCTATGACTGAGTTTACTTGGCTGTAAATGGGGCATTATAATGAGATAACATATGGATTGCCATGAAATGAAATAAGATTATCTATCACTCTATACCTGTATGTCCATAACTAGATTATGCATACACACAGAGAGATTACATATACACATACACATGTGTGTGTATATATATATATATTTTTTTTTTCCATATATCTCTTCATATAATGACACTCAACTTCTACAAAATTACATTTTTACTCAGGTCTCTATTTTGTCAGTAACTCTTCCTAAGTGCAGTTATTTTTGTAATACTGCCCACTAATATGTCATGTCTATTTTTTATTTATTCACATAATTGACTTACAGTTGTTCCAATGAATTAATATTTCCACTTTAACTAGTTCATTTAGTGAGTCAGAGTTCACATACACATATGCTGAATGACCCTGTGGGAGTTAAGCCCAAAGTTATGGAATCATTTGATTCTTCCAAATATGTGATGTTATTAAATGCTGAGCTCTTTTATTTTCATTGTGATACTCAAATAATCTACAAATGGTCATTTCCTCAAGGACAGCCTATTGTGCTTCAAGGCAATATAACAAAAATCTACTTATTCAATCAGCCTGTATTTAAAATGTAGTTTCTGATTTCGAAAATAGAAAATGAGTCAGAATTCTCAAAAAATAAAGGTTCTTGGTGGCGTAAAAGTAATATTAGGGATCAATTCACATTCTTGATATAATATTGCCAATAACAATATCATAAATGTTTCTAAGTTATCACACTTTTGCTTCATGCTCCACAAAATAGGCACCTGTTCTTTTGAATCAGGCAATATAATGCTTCAAGGCACTATATTCTGACTCTTTTGAATCAGGTGCCTATTCCATCTCACTTTAGCCTCAAAAGCCTACAGAGTCCTTGAGCATTTGTTCCATCCCCATTACTTCTGTGGCAACTAACTTAAAATGGACTTGAATGGAACTCTCACAACCAAAACCGACCAGCACTTTGACTCATGTCCACAATGTGCAACTCGGCCTTCTTCCTCATGGCACTGAGGTAGAGATACAACTGAGCACACTGGAATATGCTTTGTACAACCTGGAACTGCAGGAAATTCATGTCTGGTTGGTAACAGAAAGGAGAGACTCTCAGTTGTGCAATAGAAATAGTATGTAAAATTATTACATGTCAGTTAAAAAAAATTAAAGCCTTCTGCACAATAAAGGAAATTGGCAGGATGAGGAAACAGCCTGTGGAAGTAGAAAGTATTTGCAAGCTATCCAGCCAACAAGGGGTAAAGAACCAGAATATATAGCGAGCTCAGACAAGTCAAGAACAAGGAAACAAATAATCCAATTGAAAAATGGCCAATGTATTTAATAGACATTTCTCCAAAAAAAGGACATGCAAATGGCAAACAAAAAGCGCAACATTATTAATTATTGGGAAACTATAAATTGATCTCATAATAAGATATTGTCTCACTCCAGCATGACTGTAATCAAAAAGATAAAAAACAAAAGATGCTGAGAGGATGTAAAGAGAGAGGAATGTTGAATACTGTGGGTGGGAATGTAGTTGGTTTAGCTACAAAGGAAAAGGGTATGAGTTTCTTCGAAAGACTAAAAGTGGAACTGTTGTACGATCCAGCAATCTCACCTCTGTGTATATATCCAAAAGAAAAGAAATCAGTGTGCTGAAGGGATGTCTGCACTCCCGTGTTTGTTACAGCCCTACTCCAATTATCCAGAAACGAAATCAACCTAAGTGTCCATCAATAGACAAATGGCTAATGAAAAATGAGTATATATACACAAGGGGATATTATTCAGCCAAAAAAGAATGAGATCCTGTCAACTGTGGCATGTTGGGTGGAACTGGAGATAATCATGTTAAATGAAATAAACCAAGCACAGAATGACAAACACTGCCTGTTCTCACTCACACGTGGCAGCTGAAAGAATTGATCTAGTGGAGATAGTTGCCTGGTGGTGACTAGACGATGGAAAGTGTGGAGGGACATGAGAGGTTGGTTAATAGGTACAAAAATATCTTCAGATAGAATGAATAAGACCTAATGATCAGTAGTACAATAGAATGACTGCAGTTAACAGTAATATATTGTATAACTCAAAATAACTAAATGAGAAGAATTAAAATGTTCCTAAATATAAAGAAAATGTAAGATTTCAGTTGATGAACATGCTTCATTACTCTGATTTGATCATAACACATCGCAGGCATGCATCAGAATATCACACATACCCCCCCATAAATATATACAACTGTTACACAGTATCAATTATTTATAACCTTTATTGTCACTCAAGCATCAGGATTAGTCACAACAATAGTGATGTCAACTCACATTTAATGTCCCTTGTGTGCCAAGTGGCTGTTAAGCCCTTATATCCAATTGCTTATTTCCACTCAGCCTCATTTCCTCATCTATAAATTGGGATGATATATAGTATTACAGCTTATCTCAAACGTTGAATGAGGTAATTTATGTTAAGCATGTAGTCCAGGGTCTGACATACAAAAAACATTTAATTAATATGACTTTTATTATTGCTGTTACAACCCTCTTCAGTCTCTGAAATGCTGACACATTGAAGAGAAAATCCTTGTCCTAGATTTTTCTTTTTATAAACTAAAGTAGAAAAAGCCATGAGTGAAAAATGCAAAAGAATGCAACTCCATAAATATAAAAGTCCTTTTGACAAATAGAGATATTTTATGGAACAGGTTGTCCACATAGTCAAGAGCTAATGACTGGAAGAAGCCAAGGATGAATAAACTTCTGCTCAATGGCTCTACACGGCCACATCCAATAGACACACAGTGCTGGCCCACATAAAATTTCAAAATTTCCAGTAGCCATATTTA
Organism: Galago senegalensis; assembly: GCA_963575145.1. Classification (NCBI taxonomy): domain Eukaryota; kingdom Metazoa; phylum Chordata; class Mammalia; order Primates; family Galagidae; genus Galago; species Galago senegalensis. The sequence goes on from CAUYTI010097307.1 coordinate 22,589, forward strand.
AAAAAGTAAAATGGAACTTGTGAGATTAATTTTAATAATATATTGTTTAACCAGCCATCTCTCACATATTATTTCAACACATCAATATAAACATTGTGGCCATATATTCTGCCCCTTTGTTGTACTAAATCTTCAAAATTCAATTTTTGTTTCCTATTTGCTGTGTATCTCAGCAAATCTCAATTAGGATGCTAAATTTTATCATAAATACTTGATGGGCATTTTAATGTTGTAAAGTTCACACTAGGAAAAGTACATTATAGACTTGTTGTTCCAATCATGCTTAGCAATGTTTGCAATAGCAGAAGCATTAGTTTTCATATTTAAATTAAAATTCATTAAAATTAAACATGTATTTCCTCAATCCCATTAGCTCCTTTTCACGTGCTCAATAGCTATTTTTTGCTAGTGGCTACAGTGCTGAATGTACAGCTCTAAAAATAATCAGCAGTCGATGAGTGGGAGGTTGGATCAAATGATCCCTAAATTTCTTCTAATTCTAATGAGTCTATGATTAAACTAATTCAACAGATACTGTATATACTCTGAATCCAATATATGTCAGATATTATGCTAAGCATTTGATGGGATTCAAAGATGGACAGCAGGTCTTTGATAAAGTTAATGACGTCTCTGTTGTTTTAATCAATTGGGAAAGACCAGTTTGCATAAAATTAGCCATGATAAAGGAAGTATCTGGATGATTTGGAAAAGGCAGACAGACCTCCTGAACAGACAGAACAGAGAAGGACTTTAATTAATAAATGAATACGATTGAGATGAAGGGGAACCCTTCCTCCCCTCTTCCCTTAACTGCTGCAGGCACAGCATGAGCAGAAGTTGGGGTGTGTGTGTGTGTGTGTTGTGAGAGAGAGAGACAGAGAGACAGAGAGAGAGAGGTGAAGTTCGGGAGAAATGTTGATCCATTTTGAGTTACTGGAGTGTGAAATGAGTGTCAGAGTTTGGACAGAGTTATTTATTACTGGAGTTTTAGGATTAAAAAAATGAGATCATAGAGGCTCTGGATATATAGATCATCTGACCAAATTATCTGATTTTTGGATTTGTATATAATATTCCTTGTAATAATGCTTAGAAGTCTAACCACTTTTATAACAACATCTCTGCTTATAAATTACTAGGTGGAGGCCAAAAATGTATCATTTTTAACACTGAAAATTTGATGAAAAAAAATCAAGTTGAGTTAGAAAATTCTTTTTGTTCCCAAGCTTCATTTTTTTTTTTTTAACATTCCCATAAACTTGGATGGTGAGTGTCAACAGCTTTTAAAGTGAAGTATTGCTCAGTAAAGGCGGGGGACTAACACTAACCAACTATCTTTTAAGAGCTATTCTTTATTAGTCCCTTCTCTGTGTTTTGCCCAGTCAATTTTTATAACAACACTCTAATGAGGTATTCTTTATTTCTGCCATTTAGAATGTGGGAATTGACAGTCAACCCAGTGGAAAGAGGCAGAGCTAATACTTGAACCCCCAATCTGGAATTTCAGATGTCAGGTTCATTTTATTACATTGTGCGGACCGCAGATGGGCTGTGATAGCTTCAGTAACAGGTAGATTCCAGTGCTCCACACACACCTCTCTTTTCAGAGTGATGGAATTGCCAAGAGATCACCTGCCATGCCCATTTCTGTACAACTTTTCATGTTTCCATTGGATTGGAAAACTTGTAAAGTTTTCAAGGATCACAATCCAGTTCCCATGTAGTCCAGTGAGTGTTACTATTTTTATGTCCACGTAATTGTGTGCTTTACCCCAGCTGACTATGAGTCCTTGGTCACTGGAGAAAGTGGTTTGTAAAATATGAGTGATGTGATGACTGAATTCTCTCTTTTTAGCGAGCTAGAATTATTAGTCTTTGCAGGTCATTGGACAGGTTCAAGATTTTATGACTGGTTTGATTTTTCTGGCATGAATGGTCACTTCCAAAATATGTTTTCAATGGCACAATTTCCATTCTAGATGTGAGGAAATGAGGGACATAGAAAAGCAAATAAATTAATTGAATCCCGGCTCGGCGCCTGTGGCTCAAGTGGCTAAGGCGCCAGCCACATACACCTAAGGTGGTGGGTTCGAATCCAGCCTGGGCCTGCCAAACAACAGTCATGGCTGCAACCAAAAAATAGCCGGGCGTTGTGGCGGGTGCCTATGGTCCCAGCTACTTGGGAGGTGGAGGCAGGAGACTCGTTTGAGCCCAGGAGTTGGAGGTTGCTGTGAGCTGTGATGTCACAGCACTCTACCCAGGGGGACAGCTTGAGGCTCTGTCTCAAAAAAAAAAAAAAAAAAAAGAATCCCATCCTGTGATACTTCCCTGATAGAGCTTAGCATTTGATTTGACACACTTCTTAGAAAATCAGAAGTCACAAAATATTAGTGCAAAAGAATTAGGATTGTTTGTACATAGAAAGAAAGAGTTTTTAGGTCTGAACAAAAAGCATTATCAACTTAACTGATGTAGGATAATATATATCAAGTTCTTTGTGCCAGGCATTAGTCGGAGCCCTTTCATAGGCTAAGCCATCTAATCTTCAAGTACCCTGGAGGGATTTTTAATTTACTTTTATTTTACACCTGAGGAAACTGAGGCTTAGGGAGGTTTCTTTCTTTTCCCAGATAACTCAGCTGATAATACTAAAGATTCATGATCTGTCCATGGGTAAGAAATGCTTGGATCTTATTAGCTATAATTGTCTGGAAATTCATTTATTTCAGAAATTCACTGCCAAATTTTATCCAAAGGTATTAGGAAATGCTAAAACAAGGAGGCAATGATCCCAACCACAAGAATTTCTCCATTCATTTAATTTAGTTCAACAATTTATCATATCCCATACTGAGGGTGCCTTGTTGGAGGACTCTTGAAAATAAATGAAATAATAAGTGAACATATAAAAACAATATGAAAAAATCAAAGAGCTTTATTTTTGAGTATTGAGTTGGTTGTTCCATTTGTATTTGGGGGAAGGGCACACAGGTAGAATACCCTGTACCTACTCCATGTAAACAGCTGTCCTGTGCCTTCAGTTTATTCTCCAAAGTATGGACAAAGCCTTGTACTCTAATGTACTTCCTCCCGTGGAGAGGACTTTGCCATTTCAATAGATTCACACTCAGTTGTGTAACAGTGGCCTTGATTTAATTTATGGCTCTAAGTACGTTTCCTTTAGCAGATGCTTCTGCTACAATAACTTTGCTCTTATACTTTCCAAAAATACTCTATAGGGAGCAATTCTGTCTTGGCCAAGTACAAGGTGACTTAACCAAAACTAGTCTCTTTCTCACATCCTTGCAACTCAGTAATAAATTTGAGGCTTTGTAAATGAAATAGGCATACAATAACTTCTGTGCCATCAAGGAAAATTATTCTCATAATATTTTTGTAGCTATTCTTATTATTTACGTACTGTTTCCACACAAGTGAATCCTCCATTTCCTTTTGAGGTATGTTACTTTCTTTGAAGATAGACCAGATTGGCTTGGGAACCAAACTTGAAGGCTGATTCTTTGCATGAACTTTGTCAAATCAACTAACTTCTCTTAGCCTCTCTTTTTGTCCTTAAAATAGCCTGTTTCAATGGAATGATCATGAAAGTTTCCTGTAGCAGTAAATTCTCATTTTCATGAAATATTTTATATTCATTATCATATTCACTCACAATGTATCTTAATAAAAATCGTTGCATAATCTTCCATGAATTCTCCAGTATTTTCTCTTCTGTTCTATTTATCTTAAAAATTATAGGCAATATTTCTTACTGGTTTTGGTATCTGCTCTGAATGTAAAGGGCTGAGTAAAAATTGGCTCCGTCACTTATGAGATGTATAAGTTAGGCCAAGTGTAACCTTTATGGACTATACACCCTCCTTTGTGTGTGACTAAGGACATTATTACCTATGTGAAGGAGTGGTACCGATTAAACGAGTTAACATAAAGTACATAAAAGCCTAATAAAGAACAATTTCTTTGTAAATGTCACTTATTACCACCTATTTAAAATAAAAACTTGGCGGCTTGATAAATTCTTGAAACCCAACTTAGGCTTATCTGAAAAGGTACACTTGTTATTGAGTTGATTTTGTTCAGCAGTCACTCCTTTGAACATCCATTCACAAATTGTTGGTAACTTCGCCACGTGTCCTCTCCTTGTTTCTCCTGTTCTCATCATTCTCTCAACGTCTCTCCACTGGGACATGGAAACATGACTTCCATCTGCGAAATTATAATTCTTCCAGGAATCATAATTTATACGTTGGAGAGAAGGGAAGGTCAGTCTGGTTTTTGGATGAACTACCCCATCACCTGGTGGATGCCGACAGGAGCCAAATAGTTCTCTGAAGTAAGTTGTACTGAGTAATTGAGAAATTCATTATAGAGTTATATCTCATAAATAGGTCCCCAATAAAATGCTATACTCTGTATTTTTATTCAAAGTGCATTCTGTGTATGAAAGTGAATTATGCAATTAATTTATATTATTAACCTGTCACCCTCTCAACCAATTTAACCAAATTGTAGAGTCTATAAACTAAAAACCAGAGAAGTGAAAGGAGTTGCCTTCCCTCTTCCACTTCTTTCCTCCCTCCCTCCCTCCCTTCCTTCCTTCTTTCTTCTTCTCTTCCATTGGAAAGTTATAGGGTATTAGTCACTGACTTATGGGAGAATGGCTTCCATGTTTATGTTGGGACAGAGCAGTCTTTCAGCTTTGTACTCAGGTTTTTAAGGAAAATTGTTCACTTCTATGTGCTGGCAGGAGTTTTCCGAAGGAATGTAATCTTAGGAGTTGGGGGGCACAAGGCATGGCTCTGGGAAGTCCTTTCAAAAGGCAAATAACAGGACATAAATTTGAAATGACTCTCTGCTACCTGGCTG
>CAUYTI010097309.1:0-68898 GCA_963575145.1 Galago senegalensis
CTCTTTTAGGGGAACAGGCCTTTTCTTTCTCTTCTAGCCCCCTGTCACAAGGGAACTTCAAGACCCGGTTCAAAGATATGGGAGTCCACCAGGGATCCTCGAACTTTTTAGACAAGGGGCCAGTTCACTGTCCCTCAGACCGTTGGAGGGCCGGGAGCAGTCGGCTGCTAAGCAAGACAGGCAGCTGCGGCAAAAACACCCAGCGGGCCGGATAAATGTCCTAGGTGGGCTGCATGTGGCCCGCAAGCCGTCGTTTGAGGATGCTTGGCTCTCTCTGCCTTTTGGAATGCTTTTGTTTTGTTTTTTAAAAATATAATTTCCGGGCTGCGTCTATGGCTCGAAGGAGTAGGGCACTGGCCCAGCATACTGGAGGTGGCAGGTTCAAAGCTGGCCCCAGCCAAAAACTGCAAATAAATAAATAAATAAATAAATAAATAAATAAATAAATAAAATAAAAATATCATTTCCAACGGCCTAGGCCACAATTTAGCTATTTGACAAAGGAAGAGAGTCATCCTGTCTCCGGTTCCGGGATGTAGGCAGAGGTCTCAGGGTTCTGCCCCTTTCTTCCCTATTGGAGATGCCGGTCTAGGATCCCGGCGCCCGCGCTCCCACGGTCTGTGGGTCCAGCTTTCCCGCCCGCCGGGAGAGCGCCACGCCCTGCGGGTCTCTGGGCAGCGCCTCCTGCTCTGTGGCGTCCCCTCTGCCCTGCCCCAGTTCCAGGTGACTATGGCGCTAATGCCTCTGAGGTGAGGCTAATTCCTACTCTCGCAGTGTCCTCTCTGGTGAGATTCCCGTGAGACCCTTTCATTAAAAACTTGTTACTGGGAGAAAGCTCAAACTTCAGGTACCGGCTATGGCGGAGTAGGGCTGAGAGCGAGCAGCCAGTGAGAGCGCGAGCTGGGCAGGGGCCGTTCCAATTGGTCAGCAGTCCAAGGGCAACCAATGGGAAATGCGGAAAGGTTGGGGGGGCGGGAGCTCTCACCTGAGAAAGGTTCAGATCCGGGTTGGTGCTCTGTCTGGCTCTTAGCTCTTCCTCTCAAACCTGTAGAGCCGCAAACCTCAATCCAAATGCGTATTAGTCGGCGGCCACATTCAAAAATAATTTGGTTCAGATCCTCCCCCTTATCCATTTTTGCTCTGGAAATTTGGGTCAGTAGCAGCCAGACTCCTAGCAGGTGGAACAAGAACAGGTGAGGCATCTTAGGCCTGGTCTCCAGCTCTGGGCTTTTCAACCTTGTCCTGGGGCCTGAGCTGTTGTTATCTACCAACCAGTGCCTGAGCCCCTTTCTGGGCTTTTTGCTGGGCTTTTATATCCCTTGGACTGTCACTCAGCTCTTAATAGTCCCAGCTCCACCCCTTCCCCACCCACTTTCCCAGAATTTTCTCCCTTAGCCCTTGTTCTCCACTTATCCTCCATTTACCTATCCTTCTGTCCTTGGCCCTATGTTTTACTCTCTTTTCTTACCCTCAAACCATTCTGAATACTTACATAAAGTTCCTTATGTATATGAAGGCCATTATAAGAGATTACATAAACAAAAATAAAATTGAGATCACCCATATTTATACAATCCAGTTTGCCAGTGTGAAAATTTGCTGCATAACTTTCTAAACTAAGTAAAATTATAGCTAGATTAATTAATATAGTGTCTAGTACATCAATCCATAAATATAGCATATGGATGATGGGTGAATATACAAATTATAAATGAGGGAGAAAACTGATGATTTTTCATCTGAATCCTGTTTTCAAGAAAACATTGAAATTGCCAGTAACTTCCCTTTAGGTCTGTTCAATAAAGTCTTAAATTTACAACATACTTTCTCCATTGAACTTTCCTTCTTCTTCTCTGGGACATGGTTTGAATGTAACCAGTTATCTGAACATTTTCATTTGAAATTCTACTCTATAACTCTAGAAACTGGAGAAAATACACAGACGGAGACAAAAGAGAAAAGATAAAAAGCAGTGAAATCCCACCATCCCAGAAAGAATATTTTGTCAACACGTTTAAAATTGTATGTATGTATATTTGATAAGAGTTAATATTTAATATCTTTTAATTTAACTTTTTTTAAAAAATAGCACAATTTGGGCTAATATGCTTCGTAAACAACTCTTCTAGATGCACTGGAGATGTACAGAAAGTTAGGGTAGCTTTGAAATAAAGTACTAACTCAACAATCTCCTTGTTACAGATATACCTATGGAATCAAATGATTCTAATTTCTAGATGCCTGCTAATTTTGATGGGGCCCACTCAGCATGGGTAATTGTTAAGCATTGTGTAATTCTTCAAAAAGTTCCTGATTAAAGCTATGGGATGGGCAGAGGCAGCACTTTTAAGCGTATTTTCACTAAGAGAAGCAGTTTTGGAGATGATTTTCAAAAAAAATTTGAAGACACCTTTGTGGGTTGACAGTCCTTGAAAAATAATCCAAGTGCAAGGCTGCCCTACAACGTAATTGCTCTTTTAAAAATATAAATTTCCAGGAACATTTTAAATTTTCACTTGGCCTACATAACTTTAGGAAGTGGCCACTTTCCCATTCTACAGAGAAAAGAAACAATTGAGAGTGGTTATGTACATTTCCAGTGCAACTTTGGCCAGATTAGTGCTAGAAGTGGGTTTACCTAATGCTAAGAGTTACAAGCAAATGTAGGATTCAGAGCTGTTACCAGCTCAACTAAAAGGCATTTAAGGTCCTTTTAAAAAAAAAAGAAATAAACCTTTTTAAGGAGAAAAAACAAGTGCATTCATGCATATAGCTGATAGACCTGTAATTCACCCATGTCTACTGAATTTCAAAGCCCCCTTTCCTTGGTTCCATGGTTTCCAGTGGATCCAGTTTTAATTGGAGTTAAGCTGAAAGGGGAAGGTTAATAAGTAGAGATTAGTATCTTTCAAAGACTCATAGCGAGTACAAGAGCAGCAACTCTTTGGGCTATGAAGTGCTAGACCTGATTTCCCAATGCCTCTTAAAGATAGCAATGTTCATGTGACACAGTTTTGGTCAATACAATCTAAGCAGTAGAGGTTTCTGGCAAAGCCTTTGTTTTTGTGGTTCAAGCTCTAAGCTTTCTTGTTTCTCCCTTCCTTTCTTGCTTAAAACAGATGCTGAAAATGGGAGGGGAAGCAGCCATCTTGCCTGCTAGCAGCCAGCTGACATCATTCAGAGGATAACCAGGATTGAATGGCTACTCCCTAGGCTCTTATGAGTCACTGTTTTTAAGGGTTTTCTGTTATTTATTGAGGACACAATCCTAACTGACATATTTGTGTGTAGAGATATATGTGTATCTATCTACATATATGCAGAATAAATTTCTTATTTGAGAAATAAATTAAACTTACAATTATCTGTTTCTTATGAGAGTTTTAGCCATAGTTTAAAAACACTTGGATTAGACATTCTAAAGATTTAAGTAATTACTTAAGTGTTTATACTAGATGATTTACCACAGACAGTCTTTATTCTACAGAAAAACAAGTAATATAGTAAGTAGCAGTGAATACAGATTCTGGGAACACTATCCCTGCCTCCAGGGACTTTGTGGAGGAGAGGCTGAGGGATATGAGTCCAGGCGGGTCTAGAGAGCTGCTTTCTGTGTTTGGGGGTACAGGATTGTCCTGTCCAAATTCTAAGTTTCCTGGGTATTGCCCTCCTTCTTTTGGGTGGAATCTCCATGTCATAGAGCACTCGTCCTGGCTTTGTCCCACATGGCAGATGGCCTCTGAGCTTTTGTAGCCCTTTATTGAATCCCTTGCTCATGGCCTTCTACCTGCTCCACCTTCCAGCCTCCACTGCAGGAGGGGCTGGCCAGCAGTTCTAAGAGGAACTTACTTTGTTAAAGGTAAGAAACTCTGCTCTTTTATATTTCAACATGAATCTCTTTCCCTTACTTTATATTTTTTTACCAAATTTTCATTGTTTTCTCTCATCTGTCCACAGCAGGTGATCCTTACCTGATCCCAATAACAAACAAGGCTGTGATAGATTGAGTTTTCCATGATTCCAGTGATATTCAGGGAAGAAAGAGACATAAGCACTTGTATGTTTTCAGGCATCCTGAGTCAGAAATGAGTGCTGACTCTACCTCATAGGCACCTTTGGAACCTGTGCAGGAGCTTGTGTTCCCCCAGGTCATTGTGCTGCTTTATCCAGAAGCATCAAACAAAGAAATGAAGGGAAATTGTGATCTTCAAAAAGTCTTCCTCTCAGCAAACCACTGGAAGTCTCTTGATGAAGAGACAAGGAACCATAAAGAACTTCATTATTTTCCCTCACATCTTCCTTCTATTCAAGTAATAGCATGTATGCTGAGGGAAAATTGGGAGAGAATCATCTCCAACCAGATCTGGCAGCCCCAGTAATCATTCCACAGGCCTCAGAGAAGTAAAATGAATAAATACAATGTGACTGTTTGCCTTTCTTGTGGTTTGTGGCTTTACTATTGTGCTGTGCAATGGCTCTCATGTGTGATCCCCAGTTTCTATCCACGCAATCTAGCCAATTCCACAGCCACACTTAGAATACCACAGGCCCCCTGTGTCACCGACCCTGGCTCCCACATCTAATTTTAGGTTTCAATTGATGTCAAGACATTGAGTGGTCGTCTGTGGTGTAAGGCCTGATCTTAATCCCCAATATTATGGGCTGCCTTGAAATATGGTACTATTGGGAGAACTTCAAATGGTCTGACCACCAGTTTCCCTCCATCTGCTCCTGCAGGTAAGGTCCTTGAGCCAAGTGACCCTCTTTGTCAAGAGAACCAGGCAAAGTCCCAGCTTATCCCAGAATAATGACTTTCATTTCTCGGCCAGCCCACAGAACTAATCAAAGCCACTCACATCTTTTCATGGTAACCAGCAGTCACCTCACTCTTTTGCCACTACAAAGTCTGCCTCACATAGCCCCTGCTTATTCAGTCTGTTCCCAACTGCAATTCCCATCCTGTGAGTATATATGATTAACAAATTGCTGTCCAATTCATTAGTCAGTGTCAGATTCAAATGTCTAAGTGCATAACCCTCCAGTGATTCAGGGTAGGAGTCCCTCCCTCTCCAACAGGAGATTGGGGGCAATTAAAACAGTCAACTACAACCTATCTCCCCCTTTCTTGTTACCAGAGCAGCAGAAGACTTAGTTCAGACCATGTAACATATTCTATGGTTCTCAGGATGTGTTCTCTATTTCTCCCTAGATCACTTCTTATTCTCTGCTCAGTGTTGACAGAAAATGAGACTCTGTGGAGGAGAAATGATGATCCTTTTGTAACCCCTTTATGGGTTTCCCATTAGTTGGACCTATAGTTGCCTTAGACAAGGTCTTCAAGAGGCAGTCTTCCTACTTCCACTCTGCAGCATTTTCCTTGCCATGTCCCACAAGTGAGTCTTATAGACTCACTGGCAATTCCCCCACATTCCATGCTTCCATTGTCTTTGCTGCTTTTTTTTTTTTTTGCCCTTATCTGTCCTTTCTCCACCTCTTTATTTACTTACCCATTGCCTTTTCCTAACTATTCTATGAAGTATCTCTGTTAGTCACCATCCCCTCCTCACTTCTGCTATTTTCTTCTCCTTATAATATAGCCCCTACTTGTATGTCTCTCCTACTAGTCCATGAGCTCCCTGAAGAAAGTGGCAGGTACACAATAGCTGCTCAACACACAGTTGGTTGAAGGAAATGTGTAGATCTGATAATGAAGTACGTTCCGCTTCCCTGTGGTTGGGGAACAGAGGTATAGGAGGAACTAGCAGGAGCTGGCCCCAGAGTAGGAAATGAAATGAGTCCCACGGTTTGTAGAACTAGGCAGAGCCTCTATGATTAAAGAACCTGTGACACACAGGGATATCAGGGATGCCACAGGAGGACCCATTTTAGGGTGATTTACTTCTGTAAGGAGGGGCTGTGGGGTAGTTATGAAGGTAAAAGAGGAATCCGCAGGATTTGGGGTAGGAGAGAAGAAAGCACAAGGCAGGAGAAAGGTCTATAGGGGCAAATGTCCAGGTAATCAGAGTTCTAGAGAGGGCTCAAGGGTTATCCCCAGGTAATGATGCCTGAAGCTGCTATACAGATGTGTGGCCAAGCTTTTGAGTGGGCATAAGTTCTCAATCCTTTTGGGTAAATGCCAAGGCCCATGATCATTCTTAACAGTATTTCGTGTGGCCAATGTTCGGAATTTTGGCCATTCTAATACTTGTGTATCTCATTGTTTCAGCTTACATTTCCCTAATGACATAAAATGTGGAGCATCTTTTCATATGTTCATCTGCCAACTGTATACCTTCTTTTCTAAGGAGCTGTTCTTTGATCCAATTTTAAACAAGTTGTTTTCTGATTATTTAGTTTTAAAAATTGTTTTACTATTTTGAAGAAAAATTCTTTATCAGATATGGCTTTTGAAAATATTTTTCTCAATCTGTGACTTGTTTCATTTTCTTCATAATGTATTTTGTATACCAAGAAATTTTTAACTCTAATAAAATCTAGTTTATCAGTTCATTCTCTTATAGACTATGTCTTTGGTGTAGTAGCTAAAAAATTATGTCGAAACCCTACTTTTACATTTCACAGTGTGTGATACACTGTGAGTTAATTTTTGTGGAGGGCGTAAGATAAATGCTTAGATTCTATTTTTTTTTTTTTTTTGCATTTTGATGTCCAGTTGCTCCAACACCATTTTTTGAAAGGTCTGTCTTTTCTCCAACATATTGCCTTTGCTCCTTTGTTAAAGATTAGTTGACTCTACATCTAATTCTGGGTTCACTATTCTGTTCAATAAATCTATTTGCTGATTCCTTCACCAGTTCCACAGTCTTCGTTACTGTAACTTTACTGAAAATATGGACGTTGGGTAGTGTCAGTTGTCCAACTTTCTTCTTCTCCTTCAATACTGTGTTGACTATTAGTATTTTGCCTCTCTAGATAAACTTTAAAATCACATTGTCAAAAATCACAAAATAACTGGCTTGGATTTAGCTTTATTTTTTCTTTCCTTTTTTTGAGACAGAGTTCACTCTGTTGCCCAGGCTATGTGTTATCACAGTTCACAGCAACCTCAAACTCTTGGGTTCAAGCAATCTTCTTGCCTCAGCCTCCTGAGTAGCTGGCACTACAGACATTCACCAAGATGCCTATCTAATACTTTTTTCTATTTTTTTAGTCAAGATGGGGTCTCACTCTTCCTGGGGCTGGTCTCCAACTCCTGAACTCAAGTAATCCACCCACCTCAGCCTCCCAATGTGCTAAGATTATAGGCATGTGCCACGATACCTGGCCCTAGAATTTATCTGAAATTACACTGAATCTACAGATAAAGTTAAGAAGAACTGACATCTTGACAGACAATATTGAGTGACCCTGACTGGATGAGACTCTGTCTCAAAATAATATTAAAAAATTGAGTCTTCCTGTTCATAAGCATGGATTATCTCTTTCCATTTACTTAGTTCTTATTTGAGTTATTTTATCAGAGTTCTGTGTTTTTCCTCATATGTATCTTCTTGTATAGATTTTGTTAGATTTATACCTACATATTTCATTTCAGGGGGTGCTCATATAATAAGAGTGTCTTTTAATTTTTAATTTCATTTGCACGTTTCTGTTATATAGGAAAACTATTGTCTTCAGTATGTGAAACTGTATCTTCCAAGTTTGTTATATATATATGCCCCAGGAGTTTTTTTCTTCACTTTGGATTTTCTGCATAGATAATCACATCATCAGAAAACAAAGGCAACTTTATTTCTTCTTGCCCTGTATACCTTTTCTTTTTCTTTTTTTTTTTTTCTTCTTGTCTTAAATTCATTAGCTAGAACTTCCAGGATGATGTTGAAAAGCAGTGGTGAGAGAAGATATCTTTGCTTTTTTCCTAATCTTAGTGGGAAACTTCAGGTTTATCATCTTTAAGATGTTACTTGCAGGATTTTTGTAGATATTTATGATCAAGTTGAGGAAGTTCTTTACTTCTTGTTTACTGAGACTTTTTTACATGAACAGATGTTGGATTTTATCAAATTCTTTTTCTGCATGTAATGACATAATTACATGATTTTTATTCTTTGATGTGATTGATCACATTAATTTATTTACTGATGTTGAGCCAGCTTGCTTATCTTGGATAAATCCCATTTGGTTATGGTGTTTGGTTCTTTTTAGGCACTGTTGATTTGATTTGTTAATATACAATTTGTTGTGGATTCTTACATTTCTGTTCTTGAGAAATATTTGTCTCTATTTTCTTTTAATGTCTTCTGGCTTTGGTATGAAAAGCCTCATAAAAGAAGTTAGGAGCTGTGCTCTGTTTTTCTACTTTTGCAAAGAGATTACAAAGAATTAGTATAATTTCTTCCTAATGTCTTTGGTAGAATTCACAAGTGAATCTATCTGGGCCAGGTATTTCTGTTTTGGAAGATTATTAATTATTGATTCACATTCTGTAATAAATTTAGTCTTATGCAGGTTTTCTATTTTTATCTGTTGTAAGTTTCAGCAGATTCTAACTTTCAAGGAATTGGTCCACTTCATCCAGGGCATAGGGTTATTCATAGTATTCCTTTAATATCCAGGTCCTCTGTAGGAATGTTCTCTTTTTCATTTCTGGCAATGTTCTCTCTCCTACTTAGCCTGGCTAAAAGCTTATCAATTTTATTGATCTTTGCAAAGAGGTAGCTTTTGGTTTTGTTAAATTTCTTGATTGATTTCCTGTTTTCAATTGTATTGATTTCTACTCTAACTTTTATTAATTCTTTTCTTCTGCTTACTGGGAATTTGATTTTCTCTTTTCTTAGGTTCCTGGAGTGGGAGTTTGGATGATTGATTTTATATCTTTATGCTTTTCTAATATGTGTATTTAATGCTTTTAATTTTCCCCCGAAAGCCAGGTGCATCAGCTCACCCCTGTAATCCTAGCACTCTGGAAAGCCAAGGTATGTGGATCGCTTTAGCTCAGGAGTTCAAGACCACATGTACCAACACAGAGACCCATCTCTACTAAAAACAGAAAAACTAGCTGGGTATTGTAGCAGATGCCTATAGTCCCAGCTATTTGGGAGATTGAGGCAAAAAGATTGCTCAAGCCCAAGAGTTTGCAGTTACTTTGATCTGTGATGCCGGGGCACTCAACCCAGGGTGACAGAGTGAGATTCTATCTCAAGAATAAATAAATAAATAAATAAAGAAATAAATTTTCCTCTAAGCACTTCTTTCACAGTGTCATACACATTGTGATTGTGTTGTCATTCTTACATAGTTCAAACTATTTCTAAATTTCTCTTGAGATTATTTTCTTTGTTTTTCTTTGAAAATATTAATGGGCTACAAGTGTTTTTCTTACATGGATGAACTCCATAATGCTGGTCAGGGACTTAGTGTGTTCATACCAGAGTAACATACTTTGTACCCAATAGGTAAGCTTTTACTACCTCCCTCTCACACTGTTCCCTTCTTAGTTTTCAATGTTCTTTACACCTCAGTATGACTGGCTATGGGCATTGTTTAGCTCTCACTTATTCTTTTTTTATATTTAAAAGATTTATTTACTTATTTTTTGAGACAGAGTCTTACTTTTGTTGCCCTCAGTAGAGTGCAGTAGCATCATACCTCACAGAAACCTTAAACACTTCAGCTCAAGTGATTCTCTTGCCTCAGCCTCCTAAGTAGCTGGGACTATAGTTACCTGCACAATGCCTGGCTATTTTTTGTTTTTGTTTTTATTTTATTTTATTTTTTATACATTAATGTATTTATGGGGTACAATGTGCTGATTTCACATACAATTTGGAATGCTTACATCATACTGGTTAATATATCCCTCACTTCATTTACTTAATTATTGTTTTAAGACACTTATACTCTATACTTAATAGATCCAACACGTACCCTTGCAATATGCACATAGGTGTGATCCCACCATTCACCCTCCCTCCATCTGGACTCCCCCTTCCCCTCCTATTCCCCCTCCCTCCTTCATCTTGGGCCATAGTTGTGATCTATTCTTCATACAAAAGTGTGAGTGATTGTAAATTGTTTTCATAATAGTACTGAGTACATTGGATATGTTTTCCTCCATTGTTGAGATACTTTACTAAGTAGGATATGTTCCAGCTCCATCCATATAAACATAAAAGAGGCAAATTCTCCATCTTTTCTAAGGCTGCATAATATTTCATGGTCTACATATACCACAATTTATTAATCCATTCATGAGTCGATGGGCATTTAGGCTTCTTCTGTGACTTGGCTATATCTTTGTTATAAAGTGATCTTTGGTCTTTTGGATATACTCCTGGAGAGGAATTGCCTAGGATCAAATGGCAGGTCTACTTTTAGATCCCTGAGTATTCTCCATACTTTTTTACAAAAGGTATGTATTAGCTTGCACTCCCACCAGCAGTGCAGAAGCGGTCCCTTTTATCCACATCCATGCCAACATCTGTAGTTTTGGGATTTTGTTATATGAGCCACTCTTACTAGAGTTAGCTGATATCTCAAAGTGGTTTTGATTTGCATTTCTCTGATGATTAGAGATGATGAGCATTTTTGCATGTGTCTGTAGGCCACGCACCTATCTTCTTCAGAGAAGCTTCTGTTCAAGTCCCTTACCCACAAAAAAATGAGATTACTTGTTATTTTCTTATTAATAAGTTTGATTTTTCTGTGGATTCTGGTTGTCAAACCTTTGTCAGAAACATAACCTGCAAATATCATCTCTCATTCTGAGGGCTGTCTGCTTGCTTTACTTACTTGGGGTTTGGCTGTGCAGAAGATTTTTAGTTGGATCAGATCCCAGTAATGCATTTTTGGTGTTGCTTCAATTCACGGGGGTGGGGGTAGGGGTCCTCCTCATAAAGAATTCTCCCAGGCCAATTTCCTCAGGTGTTTCTCCTGCACTCTCTCTAAGAATCTTTATAGTTTCATGTCTTAAGCTTAAATCTTTTACCCAGTGAGAATCAATTTTTGTTAATGGTGAAAGGTGTGGGTCCAGTTTCAGTCTTCTACATGTCGCCAGCCAATTATCCCAGCACCATTTGTTAAATAGGGAATCTTTCCCCCAATTTATATTTTTGATAGTCTTATCAAAGATCAAATGATGATAAGTGTCTGGGTTCATCTCTTGGTTCTCAATTCTGTTCCATACATCTAGCTCTCTATTTTTGTGCTAGTACCATGCTGTTTTGATCACTATAGATTTATAATATAGATTGAAGTCCGGTAGCATATTCCTCCTGATTTGTTTTTATTTCTGAGTAATGTCTTGGCTATTCGAGGTTTTTTTTCTGATTCCATATAAAATGAAGTGCTATTTTTTCCAGATATTTAAAGTATGACAGTAGTGCTTTGCATTAAATTTGTATGTTGCTTTAGGTAATATGGACATTTTAACAATGTGGATTCTTTCTAGCCATGAGCATGGTATGTTTTTCCCTTTGTTAGCATCTTCAGCTATTTCTTTTCTCAGAGTTTTATAATTCTCTTTACAGAGATCATTCACGTCCTTTGTTAGATAAATTCCCAAATACCTCAGCTTCTTTGGCACTACTGTAAAAGGAATAGAGTCCTTAACTTTTTTCTCAGCTTGACTGTTATTAGTATATATAAAAGGTACTGATTTGTGAGTATTGATTTTGTATCCTGACATGCCACTGTATTCCTTAATCACTTCTAAGAGTTTTGTAGTTGTTTCAAAAGCTTTTTCTGCATCTATTGAGAGAATCATATGGCCTTTGTTTTGTATTATATATGTGATGTATTACATTTATAGATTTACATATATTGAACCAACATTGAGACCCAGGGATAAAACCCACTTGGTCATGGTGTATAATTCGTTTGATGTGTTGCTGGATTCTGTTTGCTAGGATCTTATTGAATATTTTTGCATCTATATTCATTAAGGATATTGGTCTAGAATTTTCTTTTCTTGTTGGGTCTTTACCTAGTTTGGGGATCAGGGTGATACGTGCTTAATAGAGTGTGTTGGGAAGTATTCCTTCTTTTTCTATGTTCTGGAAAAGGTTAAGTAATATACGTACTAGTTTGCCCTATAAAGGTTTGGTAGAATTCTGATGTGAAGCTATCTGGTTCCAGACTCTTTTGGGGGGAAGATTTCCTATAATTGATGCTATTTCAGTACTTGATATAGGTTTGTTCAACATTTCCAATTCTTTCTGGTGAAGTCTAGGAAGGTGGTATGCTTCCAACTACTGGTCAATTTCTTTTAGATTTTCATATTTCTGAGAAAAGAGTTTTTTGTAGGATTCATTAAGGATTCTTTGAATTTCTGAGGTATCTGTTGTTATCTTGCCTTTGTCATTTCTGATTGATGATATTAGGGATTTTAATTTTCTATTTTTTTTATTTTCTAGTTTATCAATTTTATTGAATTCTTCAGAAAAACAAGTTTTTGATTCATTAATCTTTTGAAGAATTCTTTTCTTTTTGATTTCATTTAATTCTGCTCTAATTTTAGTTGTTACTTTTCTTCCACTGAGTTTGGGGTTGGAATGTTCTTCCTTTTCCAGTTGCTTAAGATGTCCCATTAAGTTATTGACTTCCTTTCTTTCCATTCTCTTGAGAAAGGCTTGCAACGCTATAAATTTCCTTCTTAGGACTGCCTTTGCAGTATCCCACAAGTTCTAATAATTTGTGTCTTCATTATTTTTTTGTTCCAAAATTTTGGTAATTTGCTTCTGAATCTCATCTAAGACCCAGCTATCATTCAGCATAAGGTTATTTAGTTTCCATGTCTTTGTATGAGTATGCAGATTCCTGTTATTGGTGAGTTCAACTGTTATTCCATGATGATCTGGGAAAATACAAGGAATAATTTCTATACTTTTAAATTTGCTGAGGTTAGCCTTGTGACCTAAGATGTGATCAATTTTGGAGGATGTTCCATGGGCTGATGAGAAGAATGTGTATTCAGTTTTGTTAGGATGAAATGTTCTGTAGATGTCTATTAAATTCAATTGTTGTATGGTAAAGTTTAAGTCTAAAATTTCATTGCTTAGTTTCTTATTGGAGGATCTATCCAACACCGCCAAAGGGGTGTTAAAATCTCCAATTATTATGGTGCTGGAAAATATTAAATTGTTCAGGTCTGTTAGGGTCTCCCTTATAAATTGAGGAGCATTCTGGCTGGGTGCGTAAATGTTAATAATTGAAATCTCATCATGTTGAGTGTTTCCCTTAACAAATATGAAGTGACCACTCTTGTCTTTATTTAATTTTGTTGGTTTAAAGCCTAATGTATCTTCAAATAAAATCATGACCCCTGCTTTTTTTGATTTCCATTTGCCTGGTTTACAGATGACCATCCCTTCGCCCTGAGTCTATTTTTATCCTTTAAGGTATTGTGAGATTTTTGTATGCAGCAGATATCTGGCCTGAGTTTTCATATCCCATTAGCCAACCTGTGCCTCTTAAAAGGACAGTTTAAGCCATTCACATTAATTGAGAGTATTAATAAACCTGGTAGTATTTTGGGTGTCAAGTTTTTTGAAAGTCCAGTGGACATTTTTAATCTTTTTGCCACTGTGGAAATTGAGTTTTGATCAAGAATTTCAGAATGTGTTTACTTTGGTGGTAGAGCATTTTGCTGGTCATTATGGAAGATGGGTCTGAGAATATCCTGGAGAGCTGGTTTAGTGACATCAAATTTCTTCAATGTGTGTATGTCATTAAAGTATTTAACTTCTTGGTCACAAATGAAACTCAACTTAGCTGGATACTGGATCCTGGGCTGAAAGTTGTTTTGTTTTAGGAGATTGAAGGTTGATGACCATCCTCTTCTGGCTTGAAAAATTTCAGTAGAGGGATATGCAGTTACTCTAATATCCTTCTCCTTATAGGTTATGATTTTCTGATGTCTGGCTGTTTGCAGGATTGTCTCCTTCATACTAACTTTGGTGAAATTAATTACAATGTGTCTAGGAGATGATGTATTTGGATTGAGTTGTGCTGGGGTTCTGAAACTGTCTGATATCTGAATTTCAGTATCTCTTGCCATGCTTAGGAAGTTCTCTTCAATTATCTCTTGAAGTAGAGTATCAGTGCCTTTCTCCTTCTAGGATTCCTATTAGGCAAATGGTTGCTCTTTTGAAGTGGTCCCACAGTTCTCTCAGGGAATGATCCAGTTTTTCTCTCCACTTCTCTTCCTCTTTGAGAATTTGGGAACATTCAAAAGCTTTGTCTTCAATGTCAGAGATCCTTTCTTCTGCTTGCTGCATTCTGTGACTGAAGGATTCTACTGTATTTCTCAGATCTTTGAAGGCCTCAAATTCTTGCCTCCATGTGTCAAAATCATTGGTGATTTTGTCTTTGAATTCTTGAGACATCTTTTGAATTAGTCCTTGAATTTTAATTCCCACTTTAAGTCCATGCTCTTAATCTTATTTGCGATCCAAATTCTGAATTGATTTCTGACATCTCAGGACATTTGTTTTGAATGGGATCTTCTATTGTGTCTCCTTTTTCATTCCTTGGGGGAATTGATCTACTCTGATTATTCATGTTGCCAGAGTATTTCCACTGATTCTGCCCCATGATTATTTTTCACTGTTTGGCTAGATAAGCTGGTAAGGGGAAATTGAATTGAGTGGTCCTGGAGTTGTAATTAGCCAGCCCTTTATCAAAGAACCAAAGAGCTGGGACTGGTGATTGTGGCTTTTCCCCTAGAGCTTTACAAAGGTCCCACTGAGTACTACAGTTTAAAACTCTGGGAACCTACTTAGTGTGATGAGGCTACATGGCTCTCTCCTGAATTCAACTAGTCTCTGTCCAATCCTACTGAATCAGTGGCTTTGGGATGAAATCTCAGCTATGGGTATATATAAAGCAACTAAGACACCCTGCTCCCCACAGGCAACAACTGGAAGAGGGGAATCCCACACTCCCACAACAACACAACCACAGTACAACCTTGGTGAGTCCCTGGGGGGGAAGCCCAGATCAAGAGTTCCAAACCAATTGTTCTAATCAACACAAACACAGATCAAGTGGAAGAGTTTAAAAGGTCTCCAGCAACTAGAGAGCAGGGGTACCAAGGCAGCTCAAGTTTAACTCACTCCAGTGCTTTGTGGAGCCAGAAAGGTTCACCCAGCAAAATAGTCCAGGGGGACTGGTGCCTCCTTCCCCACCTTGCACCTCTGTCACACCCCGGGACCCACCAAGTGGTCTTGGCAGGTAGTCTCATGGGGCTGTGACCCACTTCCCTCAAATGAGCAATTTCAGCAGGGATTAGGGCCTGCCAGAGTCAGAGGGAAGTCATTGCCTTGTCACCAAGAGGACCACACTCTTCCACCTGCTGACTGGGGGAGCTTAAGTCTGACTACCTCGGGTGCTCAACTGAAACTGGGGAGTGTTCCACCTGATCTCATTCCAAACCAGAGGTTAACAAAGAAGCAAATGTTTTTCACACTCAGAGACTACGTCTCTGCCCCAGCCTCTCTGCTTCTCTGGTGTCCCTGCAATGAGAAGTCTAGCTCCCTCTGGCAGTCCACAAAATTGGGGAGGTATCTCTCCAAAATTTGACCCTGCAGGATTGCTCTATTAATGCTGATGCTGGGTGGGAGGTGTCTCCACTTGGGTTCCCATTCCTCAGCAGTTCCTGAGTCTCCACCCATCATGGAGAGACCCAAACCTCCACCTACTGCTGAGTTGCACTTTCTCAGAGCCAGGCCAGATGCCTCTCCCCTGCCCCCTGCCCTTCTGCACTGTTACTGGAATCACAAATACAGTGTAGGTGTGCTGCTGCAGTCCATGCAATGACCCATCCTAACAAAGAACTGTGGACATTCTGGTCTCTGCAGGGGTTGGGTTTCTAGACCACCAGGAAAGGGGAGAAGGGTGGACTGGAATTTCAAAGTGGCAAGGAAAATATTTGTTCAACCTTCCTGCCAGACAAGAACATGCCCAGGCTCACAGCAGGGATTCCCTGGAGAAGGAGTCCCAGCTTTCAGTAACTCACTCCTGTGGGGTGAGAAAAGAGAACCTCAGTTCACTGCTCACTAGTAGAGATCCCACAGCAAGCAAGCAACTCTCTTAGGGGAGGGGAAAGATATGTGTCCTCTTTGGGATGGGTTCTGTACCTGAAATTTGTTTCCTTGGAGTTGCAGCTTCCCTCAGCAAAGAAGACATGCAATTATCAATCTCTTCTGTCAGCTTGGCTCCCACCCTTCAGCTGTGTTGGGTTCTTTCTGGCCATTATCTCTCCCTCTGGATGGGAGGTTCTGTTGAAAGCTGGCTCCAGTCAGCCATCATTCCCCACTCCCCCTTGTTTTTGTTGAATGTAAAAATTGTAGTTAAGGAAAATAGCCAACCCAAGGATTTAGCAAAACACAGGACACACTGAAACAAAATGAACAAACAAACAAAAAATCAACCACATTGGGCAGTGCCTGTGGCTCAAAGGAGTAGGGCACTGGTCCCATGTGCCAGAGGTGGTCCCATGTGCCTGGGGCAGGTTCAACGCAGCCCCAGCCAAAAACTGAAAAAAAAAAAAAAGCAACCACTAGACAATCAAAAACAAACAAACAAACAAAAAACCCTCAAATAGCCTGAAGTAAGCACTCTCAGGAACCTTAAGAAGAAGAGAAGAAGAGAAATAATAATAATATTATTAATAATAATTTTTAAAAAAGGAAAAATGCAAAAGAGCAAAAATAACGAGCAAAGAAAAAAGGCACCACCAACAAAAAAATACATATATACATATATATATACATACAACTATATGTATGCCATAGGTATCAACTTTAATAGGAATATATTTATGTTGCAATATACTTTCTGGACACCAGGTGGCGCCATGAGTGGTTCCTAGGCTTATACCTGATTCCCAGCTTAGATTATTCTTGGTGGTTGCCTGTTTACCCATTTGGTGCTTAGACCCTGCCGAACTGTTGATCCACCCATCTCAAAAAATCTTCACAGGCAGGTTTGACAAATTCTCCCTGCAACAGTTCCCATGAAGTGTGGGATATCCTGGGCCTGTTTTGAGTGGACTACTGCCTGCAGGTAAGACTCAAATCACCGCACCTGGCCCATGCAGAAAAGTGCCTACTGCAACCGCTGTCTCCCATATTTTAAAACAATGGCCATTTCCTATCCAGGATCTTTCCCCTCTGAGTGTCTCTCCCACCACCTAAGCAAGGTGGTGCTACTCTAGATGGCACCCCACCCTGGCCACCAAATTCTGCTGGGGAGTCCATTCTTCACCAGTCTTCCCACACACAAACTGTGAATTGTAATATTCCCCACTGCTGCCATAGCCGCAGTGCAAAAACTTTCCTGGTAGTCTCTGCAGCTCGGGATTATACTCCAAGTCCAGTAATCCACCCCCTCACTGCACATCCTGAGCTGCCACTCCACACCAATATTCCATGCCAGGAATGATCTAGCACGCTCACTCTCACCTGTTATTCCGGGAGAGCTGAACTAAAGGTCTTTTCCATCCGCCATCATGCTCCACCTCCCTATTTCAGCTCTTACTTATTAATGATAACAAGTGGTGTTTGTTTTTCCATTCCTGAGATATATCACTTAGGATAATAGTTTCCAGGTTCATCAAATTTGCAGCAAAACACATCATTTCCTTCCTTTTAATGGCTGAGTAGTACTACAGATATATAATATTACAATATATCATGTAAAATTAATTTGAACAATATAAAATATATGTATGTATGTAAAATCAGTACATAATGTACAACATAAAAATGTGAGATACACACACACACATACAGAGGATACAAAAAACACCAATACGTATTTTAAGAAAGGATTAATTGTATTAAAATTGTAATACTCAAGTCACGTTTTACTTCTGCAATCACAAGAGATACAAGATACAATATACAAGATAACAAATGTTACCAGTATATAGTATGTGTATGTATCCTACATTTTCTTTAATCCACTCCTCAGTTGATGGACATTTAGGTTGATTCCATATCTTTGCCTTTGTAAATTGTACTACAATCAACATTCAGATGCAGGTGTCTTTTTCATATAATGACTTCTTTTTCATTGAGTAGATACCCAGTAGTAGATCAAATAGTAGGTAGGTGTACCTTACCTCTTTGAGGAATGTCCATAATGTTTTCCTTGGAGGTTGTAATAATTTATATTCCCACCTATGATGTATAAACATTCCAATTTCAATGCATCCATGTCAACATCTATTATTTTTTTGACTTATTAATGGCATTTCCGACAGGGGTAAGGTGATATTGCATTCTGGTTTTAATTTGGATTTCCCTAAGAATTAGTGATGTTGAGTGTCCTTTCATATGTGTGTTGGCCATTTGTATATCTTCTTTTGAAAAAAAAATCTATTCATGTCTTTTGTTCACTTTTTGATGGGGTTATTTGTTTTTTCTTCCTGATTTCATTGAGTTATTTGTAGATTTTGGTTATTAGTCCTTTCTCAGATGTATAATTTGTGAATATTTTGTTTTATAATGTACATTGTTAATTTACTGTTGATTACTTCCTTTGCTATGCAGAAATGTTTTAGTTTAACTATTCCAATTTATTTCTTTTTTATTATTGTTATATTTGCCATGGAGGTATGAATTCAATGCTTAGGCCAGTGTTCCATGCTTTCTTCTAGAATTTTTATGGTTTTAATTCTTATATTTAAGTGCCAAATCCATCTTGAGTTGGTTTTTGTATATGGTGAGAGATGAGATCTCACATGCTTCTTCTGCATGTGGCTATTAAATTTTCCTACCACCATTTGTGTTTTTGTTTGCTTTGTTGAAAATCAGTTGGTTTTAGCTATGATTTTATTTCTGCGTTCTCTATTCTGTTCCAATCATCTATGTGTCTACCTTTATACCACTGCCATGCTATTTTGGTTACTATAGCTTGTAGTATTCTTGGAAGTCAGGCAATGAGATGCTTCCAGATTTGTTCTTTTTCCTTAGGGTTTCTTTGGCTATTTGGGCTCTTTTAAAATTCTGTGTGATATATAAGTTCTTTTTCCTATTTCTGTGACCACTGAAATTGGTACTTTGATAAGAATTACTTAGAATCATAAATTATTTTGGGCAGGAAAAACATTTTGACATGTCGGTTCTTCCAATATATGAGCATGAAATGTTTTTACATTTATTTGTGTCACCTGTGATTTATGTCATCAGCATTTTTTTAGTTCTTCTAGAGATCTTTTACCTCCTTGGTTAAATGTATCACTAGGTATTTTCTTTTCTTGTAGCTATTGTAAATGGTATTGAGTTCTTGAGTTGATTCTCAGCTTGACTGTTATTAGTGTATAGAAATGCTACTAATTTGTTCATATTAATTTTGTAGCCCAAGATCTTACTGAAATCATTTATCAAGTCTCAGAGTCTTTTGGGGGGTAATCTTTATGGTTTCTAAATATAAGATCATATCATCAGCAATCAGAGTAAGTTTGACCTCCTCTTCTCCTATTTGGACACCCATAATTTTCTTCTGATTGCTCTGGCTAGGTCTTCCAGTAATATGTTGCATAGAAGTGGTGACAGTGGGCATCCTTGTTTTGTTCCTTTATTTAGGGAGAACTGTTTCTATTTTTCCCCTTTCAGTAAGATGTTGGCTGTGATTTTATCGTGTATGACTTTTATTACTTTGAGGTATGTTCATTTTAGGTCAAGGTTTTTTATCATGAAGAGCAGTGCTAGATTTTATTGAATGCTTTTTGGCATCTATTCCGATTATCATAAGGTTTTTGTTTTTGATTCCATTTATATGGTAAATCACATTTGTTGACTTGTGTCCCTGGGATGAAACCCACTTGATCATGGTGAATTATCTTTTCAATGTGCTGTTGGATTAGGTTTCTTAACATTTTGTTGATGATTTTTGCACCTGTGTTCATAAGGGATATTGGTCAATAGTTCTCTTTTTTTGTTGTGTCCTCTCCTGGCTTTGGAATCAAGGTGATACTAGCTTCATAGAATAAGTTATAGAAGATTTCCCTCTTTCTTTATGAACATTTTCAGTTCTTCTTTGTAGATCTAGCAGAATTCATCTGTGAGTCATCTGGTCCTGGGGTTTTTGTTGTTGGTGTTGTTAGGAGATTTTTGAAAATTACTATTTCAATCTCACTACTTATTATTAGTTTGCTCAGAATTTCTTTTTGTTCCTGATTTGAGCTTAGCAGGTTTTATGTTTCCCATATTTATCAATTTCCTCTAGATTTTCTAACTTGTGTGCAGAGGTTTTCATAGTAGTCTTAGATAATATTTTGTTTTTCTGTGTTTTTAGTTGTAATGCTCCCTTTTAATTTCTGATTGAGCTTATTTGAATCCTTTCTCTTACATTCTTGGTTAATTTATCTAATAGTTTTATCAATTTTGTTTATCCTTTCGAAGAATTAATTTTTCTTTCATTAATCCTTTGTATTTTTTTATTTCAATTTCACTTAGTTCTAATTGTTCATTGTAATTTCTTTCTTTCTTTCTTTTTCTTTCTTTCTTTTTTTTTTTTTTGGTAGCTTTCAGTTTGGTTTGTTCTTTTACTAGTTCCTTGCAGTGCAATACTAATTTGTTAATTTGTGATCTTTCTGTGTTTTTGATGTAGGCATTTAGCATTATGGACTGCCCTCCTAGCACTGCTTATACTATATCCCCAAGATTTTTGAAAGCATTGTCACTTTTGTTGTTTAATTCCTATTTTTTGTTAATTTTCATTTTGATTTCCTCATTGACCCACGGATCATTCAGCAGAAGGAGGTTGTTTAACTCCCATGTATTTGTATAATTGTGAATATTCCCCTTGGAATTTATTTCTATTTTTATTCTACTGTGCTATAAGAAGGTACATAATATGATTCAATATTTTAAAATTTTCTGAGATTTGTTTTGTGGCCTAACATGATCTATGTTGGAAAATATTCCATGTGCTGGGGAAGATGGCCAACTACAAGCAGCTTTCATCAGATACTTTTGTCCAAAGGGAGAGATATTGGGCTGAAGCAGATGGAAGCTGAATGTGAGAAGCTGCACACTGAGAGAACTATGTAAGGTACATATCGCCCAGGCTGATTCAAACAGAAAAAGCAAGAAAGTAGAAGAAAAACAACAGGTACAAACCCAGATCCAAGAGGAAGGGAGACCTTTCCCCCAAAACAGGAGCTCTATGGCCACCCATCAGTAAACAATGATCCAAAGTCTGCTCACCTTATCGCACATGAAAGCAGTCACTAAATCCCAGTCCTCCTTCACCACTGAGGTCCCACCACTGAGCCTAGGCCCCATCCTGCCTGGCACAAAAGATCAAATATTTTCCTGCAATCCTGAGCACAGCACCCAGATCACAGACATCTTTCCCCCTTCCTAGCTGCTAGAAGGACTACCCCCTGCAGAGGCCAGATCGTTTGGTGAACTAACTGAGAAGCTAGGAATTCTGTTAGCCTCTGAGATGCAGTGTGAGAACAGTAGGTCTACAGTCCTAACTTTGGTAGAGAGAGAATGAACTACCTGTTCTCCAGTCCCTCAAGGAGTTCTCTGGCAGATCTCTTTTCTACCCTCCAGGACAATGTCTGTGTTCAATTAGGTGGGTGAAGGCAATATTTCAGTGTCTTACAACTGAAATTTGACCTGTGCTTTCCACTGAGCAGCAGCCCCCTGTGGTCAATTGTGTTGGCAGGACTAGTGTTTAAAGGACTTTCAACTGAACTTGGGACCTGCAGTCCTCTGAGCTTGATTGGGTAGGCAATGCGCAGTGCCTGAGTGACTTTGTCTGAGCTTTCGGCCTATCCTTTCCTCAGAGTAGCAGCCTTCTGATTTCAATTGGGTGGCCATACAGTGCAGAGTATATGAACATCTCTCCTTAATTCTGGGCGAGTACTGTTGGCTGAGCAGCACTATGAGCTTGAGTGAGTGGCTGGAATGACCAATGGCAGAGAGATTTTGACTGGAACTCTGGGCCAGTGCTGTCTACTGATTCTTGTCCCCTGGAAACCCTGTCTGGGGCATTGGGTTCTCCACTTGTTTGCCTTTGTTAGTGCAATGGTGGCAGTGCAACAGTGAGGAGAGGACTCAATAGACACAACCATTCAATTTAACTAAAGAAGTGTAATTAACATTAAGTGTAAAAAAAGAGAAGAAGTTGGAAATACTCATGAGGAGGAATCAGCAGAAGAACTCTGACAACATGAAAAATCAGAACAGATTAGCTCCCCCTGGGGATGTCAAAGAAAATACAACAGAAAATTCCAATAATTCCAAATGGCAAATAAAATAATTGGAATGGAGGAAAAGATGGAAACAGACCAAAAATTACTTCAGAAGTTGTCTCAAGAAATTAATGAATTCAAAAAGACAAAGTCACCCAGGATATGGACATAATGAGGAAAGATATAGCTGACCTTAAGAAATTTAAAAAGGTATTTGAGGAGCTTCAAAATATAGCAGAGTCCCTCAGAAATAATTTTGAACAATGTGAAGAAAGAATCTCAGATTAAAAAAACCAAAAAAGGACCTTTGAATGATCTCAATCATTCAAAGAGGCAGGAAAAAGGAGAACAAGAACAGAATATATCCTGAGAGAGTTGTGGGATCATTCCAAGAAATTGAACATGTGAATTATAGAAATTACTGAAGGAGAAGAAGATGATCCTAAAGGCACAAATTCTCTGCTCCAAGATATTATGGGAGAGAATTTCCCAAGTACTGCAAGAGACACAAAAATTCAGATAGCAGATTGTTTCAGAATCCCAGCATGACTCCATCCAAAAAAATAATCTCTTAGACATATTGTAATTAATTTTACTAATGTTAGTAGAAGGGGAAAATTCTGCAAGCAGCCAGGTGTAAGAAAAGTATTGCTTAGAAAGGTACCATGATGAGTGGAGATCTTTTAGCTGAAACTATCTAAGCCTGAAAAGATGGTCATTGACCTTCAACCTTCTTAAACAAAACAATTTCCAACCCAGGATCCTATGTCCTGCTAAACTGAGTTTCATTTGTGATGGGGAAATCAAATACTTCACTGACATCCACATGTTGAGGAAATTTGCCATGACTAGACCACCTCCACAAGAAATACTCAGACCCATCCTTCATAATGATCAGTAGGATGATACACCACTAAGTAAACCTACCCAGAAATTTAAGAACAAAGCCTAGCTTTCACAGAGGGATAAAAACAAGCTCAGAACCACTGCAAAAGAAGAGGACTAATACTCCACCAAATCTATCAATTCTCTCAATTAATGTTAATGGCTTGAATTCTCCTTTAAAGAAGTACAGACTGGCTAACTAGATACAAAAACTCAGGCTAGATATCTGTTGCTTAAAAGAAACTCTCCTTATCTCAAAGGATAAAACAAGACTCAGGGTGAATGGATGGGTAATGGTGATCCAAGAAAATGGAAAGCAGAAAAATGCTGGGGTTGCAGTCATGTTTGTAGATACAATTGGATTCAAACCAACAAAAATCAGGAAAAACAAAGATAAACACTATATACTTCTCAAGGGGAACACACAATATGAAGATATTTCAGTAATTAACATCTATGCACCCTATCTGAATGCTCCTTAATATATAAAACAAACCCTAACTGATCTGAACAATATGATATCTTCCCACGCTATAATAGTTGGCGATTTTAACAACCCATAGGCAGTACAGGACAGATCCTCCAAGAGGAAACTAAGCAAAGAAATAATGGACTTTGAAAAGACCCTAGAGAAAATGGACTTAACAGATATTTATAGAACATTTTATCCTAACAAAACTGAATACACATTCTTCTCATCAGCCATGGATCATCTTCCAAAGTTGATCATACCTTTGACACAGGGCTAACCTCAAACATTCACAGGAATAGGAATTATCACCAGTGTCTTCTCAGACCATCACAGAGTAAAAGTTGAACTCAACAGCAACAGAAATCTTCATAATCAAAGTCATGAAAACTAAATAACCTTATGCTGAATGATGGGGTGGGGTGTCACAGAAGAGATCAATAAGGAGATCATTAGATTTATGGAACAAAACTATAATGAAGCCACAAACTATCAAAACCTGTAGGATACTGCAAAAGTAGTTCTTACAGGGAAATTTATAGCATTAGAGGCCTTCATCAAGAAAACAGAAAAGAGCAAGTCAACAACCTCGTGGGCCATCTGAAGCAACTGGAAAAGGAAGAACAATCTATTTCCAAACTCAGCAGAAGAAAAGAAATAACTAATATCATAGCAGAATTAAATGAAATTAAAAACAAAAGAATAATTTGGAAGATCAGTGAACCAAAAAGTTGGTTTTTTGAAGAGATTAATAGAATAAACCCTTTGCTAGACTAACCAGAAATAGAAAATAAGATCTCTAATAACATCACAGATGCCACAGAAATACAAAAGATTCTCAACAATTACTACAAAAAACTCTATTCCTAGAAATATGAAAATGTAGAGGAGGTGGATCAATATCTGGAAGCACAAACCTTCCAAAATTTGGCCAGAAAGATTTAGAAATCTTGAATAGACCAATATCAAATGCTGAAATAACATCAATTATATAAAGTCTCCTCCCAAAAGAAAAGCCTTGGACTAGATGGCTTGACACCAGATTTCTATCAAATCTTGAAAGAGGAAATAGTTCCTATAATGCATAAACTATTGCAAAATATAGAGAAGGAAGGAATCCTCCCCCAATACATTCTATGAAGCAAATATGACTCTGATCCCCAAACCAGGAAAAAATACAACAAAAAAGGAAAACTATAGACCAATATCATTAATGAGTATCAATGCAAAAATATTCAACAAGTTATTAACAAACAGAATACAACAACACATTCAAACAGTTATACACCATAATCAAGTGGATTTTATCCCAGAGACACAAGGTTGGTTCAACATTACATAAATCCATAAATATAATACACCACATAAATAGAATAAAAAACAAAGACCATATAATTCTTTCAATTGATGCAGAGAAGGCTTTTGATAGTATCCAGCATCCTTTCATGTTAAAAACACTCAGGAATATAAGCATAGATGGAACATTTCTGAAATTGATAGAGGCTGTCTGTAGCAAACCCACAGCCAATATCATATTGAATGAAGTAAAACTGAAAGCATTTCCACTCAAATCTGGAACCAGACAATGATGCCCATGGTCTCCACTCCTATTTAACAGAGCATTGGAGTCTTAGCCATTGCAATCAGGCAAGAGAAGGAGATCAGAGGAATTTAAATGGGAACAGAGGAAGTCAAACTCTCCCTCTTTGCAGATGACATAATCATATACATGGAAAAACCCAGAGATGCAACTACAAAGCTCTTAGAAATGATCAAGGAACGTGGCAGTGTCTCAGAATACAAAATCAATGCTCACAAATCAGTAGCCTCTATATATGCCAACAATTGTCAAGCCAAAAATAAAATCAAAGATTCTATTCCCTTTATAATAATGCCAAAGAAGATGAAATACCTGGAAATATATTTAACACAAGACATGAAAGATCTCTATAAAGAGAATTATGAAACTTTGAGTAAGGAAATCACAGAAGATGTCAACAAATGGAAGAACATACCATGCATTGTTAACATGTTAACAATGTCTGTATTACCCAAAACAATCTATAGATTTAATACAATCCCCATCAAAACACCAATGTCATACTTTAAAGAACTTGAAAAATATAGTACTTTGATTCACATGGAGCCAGAAACAGCAAATACAGTTCTCAGAAATGAAAAACAATAGCCAGGCATTGTGGTGGACACCTGTAGCCCTAGCTAATTGGGAGGCTGAGGCAAAGAGAATCACTTAAGCCCAAAAGTTTCAGGTTGCTGTAAGCTGTGATGCCACAGCACTTTACCCAGAGTGACATAGTGAGACTCTGTCTCAAAAAAAAACAAAAGAATGAAACAAAAGAATGAAAAATAAATGAAAAACAATTTGGAAGGAATCACATTGCCAGATTTCAGGTTATACTACAAGTCTATAGTGATCAAAATAGCATGGTACTTACACAAAAATAGAGACATAGATCTGTGGAATAAGATAGAAAATATAGAGATAAACTCAGCCACATATTGTCATTTAATCTTTGATAAGCCTAACAAAAACATGCTGGGAAAAGAATCCTTATTTAACACATGGTGCTAGTGAACTGGTTATCCACAAGTAGAAGACTGAAACTGGACTCACACCTCCCACCATTGACAAATATTGATTTTGTGTGGATAAAAGATTTGAATTTAAGACATGAAACAATAAAATTCTACAAGAGGGTATCAGGAAAACTCTTGAAGATATTGGCCTAGGAACAAATTTTATGAGGAAGACCTGCCTCAGCAATTGTAGCAAAACCAAAAATAAATGATTGGGATTTGATCAAGCTAAAAGCTTTTGCATAACCATGGGTACCATAAGCAAAGCAAAAAGACAGCCCTCAGAATGGGAGAAGATTTTTGCATGTTATCAATCTGACAAACGCCTGATAACTAGACTCTACAGAGAACTCAATGTAAACAATAAGAAAAGTGGGGGAAAAAAAAACTCCTCTATAGTGGGCATGAGACTTGAACTGAAACTTCTCCAAGGATGACAGATGAATGGCTTATGAACATATGAAAAAGTGCTCATTACCTTTAATCATCAGAGAAATGTATATTGTTTAGCTTTGGGGTGACGTGCTTTGTATATGTCTATTAATCCCATTTATTCTAGGGTCACAATTGAGTCCTTTGTATATTTGCTTAGTTTCTATTTAAAGGATCAGTCATGTTCAATTCTGTCAGAGGGGTGTTAAAGTCCCCAGTAATTATGGTGATATGGGATATCATATTGCTAAGACCCATCAAGGTCTGTTTCATAAATCTGGGAGCATTTAAGTTTGGTGCATATATATTTAAAATTGAAATGTCGTCTTCTTGTATCATTCTTTTGACCAGTATAAAGTGTCCATTTTTGGCTTTCTTTAGTTGCTTTAAATCCACTTGCATATGAAAATAAGATGATAAACCTCTGCCAGCCTGTGCTACTTCAGTGGTGAATACAGTCCAATGAAATTTATTGAGAGAATTAATAAGTCTGGTGGAGTTCTATTCATCTTATTTTGTGAAAGTCTGCTGTGTAGTTTTAGCCTTTACCCCATTGTGGAAGCTAAATTTTGACCTTTAGTTTCTGGGTTTTTACTTTCCTGGTGGTGCATTGTGATGGTCAGTGTTGAAAATAGGTCTACAAACTCCTTTAAAGCTGGTCTTCTTTTGGTGAATTTCCTCAGAAATTTTTGTATATCTGAAAAAGATTTGATTTCTTCATCAATTTTGAAGCTTAGTTTAGCAGGATACAGATTTCTGGGCTGAAAATTGTTTTGTTTAAGAATGTTGTCAAGAAAACAAAATAAAGGAATACAAATTGGAAAGCAGAAATAAAATTTTGTCTGTTCATAGATGATATGATGCAGGAAACCATAAGATCACACACACAGGCACAAAGAGTTAATACTAATAAATCAATTTGGTGAAGTAACATCATGCAAAATAAACACATAAAATCAATTGTGTTTCTATCCACTAACAATAAACTATGTATAAAGAGTATTAAGAAAACAATTCCATTTATAACAGCTCCTATATATATATAATGTATAGGAATTAACCACAGAGACAAAGATTTTCACATTAAAAACTACACAATATTACAGAAAGAAATTAATAGTGTTAACTAATATTGTTAAAATTAGTATTGTTAAGATATAAATACTAGAATGATCTGCATTCAGTGCAATCCCTGTCAAAATCATAATGATGATTCTTACATAAATAGAAAAATAATTATAAAACTCATATAGAACCTGAAAAGACTTCAAATAACAAAAACAGTCTTGAAAAACATCATAAGTAGATATGTCACATTCTCTGCTTTCAAAGTTGCTACAAAGCTATAGTAATCAAAACAGTGTGGTAATGGCACACACACACAAAAGAAAGAAAAGAAAAGAAAAAGAAAGACATACACATGAACGCATGGAGTACAGAACCAGAAATATATTACATATTTGGTGAAATGATTTTTGACAAGGGTGCCAAGACTAATCAGTGGGGAAAGAACATGCTTTTCAAAAAATGCTGCAGGAAAACTGGATATCTACATACAAACAGATGAAGTAGAATCTTTCCCTTACATTAATTTTGTATTCAAAATTTAACTCAAAACGGATCTTTAAAAACTTAAATATAAAAGCTACAACTGTAAAACTTTAGGGGAAAAAAACAAAGGAGAAAATTTCCTTGAATGTGGGAATGACTTCTTGGATATGACACCAGAGGAAAAAAATAGATAATTTTTTTCTATCTACTTCCTTTCTTTGTGTTAAGAAACAAAGAAAAAAAGATTTATTTAACCTACATCAAAATTGAAATCCTTTGTGCAACAAAAGACATTATCAACAGAGTGAAATTGCAATCCTTCAGTGGAAGAAAATGATTGCAAATTGCATATCAGACAACATATTAACTTCTAAAATATATGTTTTTTTAAAACTCCTACAAATCAACAACATAAAAGCAAACCATTCAATTCAAAAACAGGCAAAACATTTGAACAGACGTTTTTTAAAGAAGATGGCCAATAAGTACCTGAAAAGACTCTCAATATCTAGGATTATTAGGGGAATGCAAACTAAAAGCTCAATAAGATTTTACATCAACAAGATGGCAAAACAGGAGTTCTCTTGCTCAACTCCCCAGTACCCCACAGAAAACCAACTACAACTATTTAAAGGCAAGAATATTTGCAAATATCCCAGAACTGTGGAGCAATGCTAAAATACTCACTTGAACTACAGAATTGAGAAAAGAGTCATTCAAAGGATAAAAGGAAGGAATTGTATCTCTTTTACTGTGTCACATTTCTTTCAACATGCACAGAATCACATGCAGGGGATTCCCCTGGACCCGTGGTTTTTACAGTGGGAAAAGAGAGTTGGAGATAGACATTCAATGTTTGCCTGTAGTATGAGACAGAAGTAAGCCTCATGTGAAGGTAGCATGGTAATGGAACCCCAAAGACCTTACCAAGACTCAAGAACACAGAATGCAGACCTGCCCAATAATAGATTCCAAACAATATTGCTGTCCATCCAGAGAAGACAACCTGCAACCTTGCCTAATTCAAGACAATTAAAAAGCTCAGTTAGTAGTTCTGCAAGACTGCAAAGTCCAACTAGTGGTCTCCCCAGACCACAAAGCACAGCCAGTAGTACTGTTACATACCTCACAGCACTGAAAACCACCTAGTCCATCTGATGAAACTGGCACCATTATCTGCCTGTCCAGGGTAAATACCAGCTAGCTATCCAAAATTCCAGCTAGACTAAATAGTAAAGATCTATCATCACTAAAGAGCACCGGTAAAGGCAGAAAGAGGAGGCTGTCCTCACAAATATACAGGCACTAACACGAGACTCAGGATTATGGAACCAGGGAAATATGATACTACTTAAAGGAACTAATAAAGCTTAATCACGAATCTAGAATAATTAAATATCAGTGAGATGACTGGCAAAGAATTCAGAATAAGCTTCTTAAAGAATTTGAGGTGAAGAAAGAATCAGTGAGCTCAAAGATAAAGCATTTGAAAATATCCTGTCAGAGATAAAAATTGGTTGAAATTTGTTTTGTGTTCTAACATATAATATATCCTAGAGATAGTTCTATGTGCTGATAAAAAGAATGTGTATTCTGTAGTTGTTGTGTATAATGTTATGTAAATGTCTGTTAGGTTCATTTGGTCTATAGTGCTTTTTAAATACAATGTTTATTTTCTGTGTAAATGATGTACCCAATGCTGACCGTAAGTCATTGAATTCCCTACCTACCATATGTTGGAATCTTATCTCTTCCTTTAACCACATTAATATTAGCTTTATGTATCTGAGTACTCTGTTGTTTGGTGTTTATATAATTACAATTGTCATATCCTCTTGCTGAATTTGTTCCTTTATCATTATATACCAACCTTCTTTATCTGTTATTATCTTTTGGCTTAAATCCTGTATTATTTGATATAAGTAAAACTGTTCCTGCTCATTTTTGGTTTCTATATTTACATACATATCTTTTTTCATCCCTTTATTTTCAGTCTAGTTGAGGCTGTATAGGTCAAGTGAGTTTCTTATAACAGTGGAAGTATATAGTTTCCTCTTTACTAGCCATTTTCTTCAGCTTTTGCTTGTCTAGGGAAGACTTTACTTCTGAAGAATAGCTTTGCTGAGTACAATATTCTTGGCTGGAAGTTTTGTTCTATGGGCAATTAGAATATATGTGGGTCACTATAAAAGTACCTATTACTATGTGTTCCTTTAGAGATGTCATGTTTCTGTGATTTTTTTTTGTTTGTTTCTTGTGTCTCTTGTTGATATCTTGTTGATATCTTGTCTCTTTCTTGATATCTTGTTGATATCTGCATAGCTGGTAAAACAGATGCTTCTTTTAATTTTATTGAGTATTTTCATAGAAAAATATTTTTACTATAGATATGTCTCATAGTGTCCGTTGAGTAAGCTTTTTTGGCTTTGGTTCTGGATAGGTACAGAAATGTAGTGACCATGTGATTTCTTTGTCTGTAATCAATACCAGAGGTGCCTGTGAGTATCTCAGTAGCCTAGGGTCGGTATTGGTTAAAGTTCTAGTGCAATTTGGCTGGGGTTGGGGACCATCAGGTGGGCCAGTTTGGGGGCCAGGGTGGGGCACATATGCATGCACACCAGCTCCACTGGTTATGGCAGTAGAGTTGCTGGTGGCAGTGGGCCCTGAGAAAGGCAATCGTGGGCCTCTGGGTAGAGTTTGAAGCAGCTTTGCTGTTGTAGAAGGGTTCACCAGCAGGGGAAGGCCCCAGATGGGTTGGTCCTTGGGCTACAAATGGGGTGAATACAGGCTTATAGTGGCTCTGCTACTGCAGAGGGCCAGCTCTCATGCTCTGGGGGGAGCATATGCATCAGCTTCCCCTGTTTTGGAGTTAGCCTACCCTCTTTGCTACGTGGCATGTTCCATGGGTACAAGGTGATGCATGGGCTTTGGTGACAGGGTTTGGATAACAGGACTTGGATGCCAGGTTCATAGCTGCACCAATGGGCCCATCTTGGGTTTTGACACTACAGCTTTCTGAGTGGTTGTGGTGGGATTGATGGCAGGTCTGTAGGGATATGGAGATATAGGGGTCACTTGGCTCCTGGACAGAGCATACTCTGTTAGTGGCTTTGTTTTCAAAGTGGTACCATGTTACATCAGCCTAGGTGAGGATAGGGTAAAGAGATTCACCATGAGTTCCCTCTCTGGAGAATGTAATCATATGGACTTCCAGGCATTTCCCTACACTGGGCTCAGGACCTGGGAGTACTGTGGGGCACTCCTTCAGCTAAGATTATAGGCATCTGTGTTGGGAATATGAACTGCTGAGGATCTCCCACTTATCTTTTCCTCACAAGTAAGAGTCCCTATTGTCTCGAAGTAGATCCTAACCAGGTGCTTTTCTTCTCTTTCTATGCTGCCATCCCAAGTTTCCATGTGTCAGAGGGTCTTTGTCACTTTCTTGCTGAATTCAAGTGGTCTTTTATGGACCCTCTATTGGATATGCAATATTTTGACCCTGCTTTGTGGAGGAAGTTAATGTTAGGTTCCTTCAGTCAGCTATCTCAGATGTCTTCTTGGAAATAGGATTTTATTGATCAAAGGGTAGAGTTTCAGATAGAAAAGAGGAGTAGGTTTGATATCTATTTCACAGCATTGTGATGATTATCAATAATGATGTATTATGTATCTCAACATAACTAAAGAAAGTAAATTTCAAATGCCTCACCATTAAAAAAAACAGGTAAAAAAGGTGATGGATAAGCTAATTAGCTTGATTTAACAATTCCACATTGTGCAACTATGAAAACATTGTAGGCTACCCATAAATGTGTATGATTATTGTTTGTCAGTTCAAAATAATATTTAAAAAATAAAAAAAGCACAATGGGATACCATGTCACATCCATTAGGATTGCTACAATTCCAAAAGTAAAATAATAAATGCTGTGAAGAAATTTGGGCTCGGCGCCTATAGCTCAACCAGCTAAGGCGCCAGCCACGTACACCTAAGGTGGCGGGTTCGAATCCAGCCCGGACCCGCCAAACAACAATGATGGCTGCAACCAAAAAAATAGCTGGACATTGTGGCGGGCACCTGTGGTCCCAGCTACTTGGGAGGCGGAGGCAAGAGACTCGCTTGAGCCCAGGAGTTGGAGGTTGCTGTGTGCTGTAATGCCATGGCAATCTCCCAGGGAAACAGCTTGAGGCTCTGTCTCAAAAAAAAAAAAAAAGAAAGAAAGAAATTTGAATCTTTCCTCACTACTGTGGCAATTTAAAATGTGCACCCTCTGTGGAAGATTATATGGTAGTTTGTCAAAATGCTAAAAGAAAAATGACCGTATGATCCAGCAATTCCACTTATAGGTATGTGCCCAAAAAGATTCAAAGCAGGGAGTTGAAAAGATATACACTAGTATTCGTAGCAACATTATTTACAAAAGCCAGAAGGTGAAAATAACCTAATTGTCCATCAGGGATAAACGAGTAAACAAAATGAAGTATTTACATATAATGTAATGTTATTATTTCATGAAAGGGAATGAATTTCCAATACATGCCAGAACATGTTAGAATCTTAAAAACATTATGGTGAGTGAAATAAGCCAGACAGAAAAGAGCAAACATTATATAGTTCCACTTATATGTAGTACTTCTAATAATTAATTTCATAAAGACATAAAACAGAATAGTGGATACCATGGGGTTGGGATGACATAATGGGGAGTTATTTAGTAGATGTAGAGTTTCTGTTTGAGATGATGGAAAAGTTCTGGATCTGAATATTGGCAATGGCATATAACAAGTGAATATACTTATGACAATAAACTATGTATATGCTAAAAAATGATTAAAATGTTAAAAATGTTTATATGTGTGTTTTAAAAATGGGCAAAAGCAGTAGAAAATGTAATACATTCCCACAGAAGAAAAAATTCAATTCAATCCAAATTGGGGTGAGGTGGAAGAGGGGAGGGAGGAGAGGCAGAGGAGGGAGGAGCATTGGTATGCTACACCTAATGGTCACAAAGTAAGGGTATATGGCACATGTCCTGGGTGAGGTGGGACACAACTACAACAGGAACTCTACCTGAAAATGCAAACATTAATTAGGTT
This sequence comes from Galago senegalensis, assembly GCA_963575145.1. NCBI lineage: Eukaryota > Metazoa > Chordata > Mammalia > Primates > Galagidae > Galago > Galago senegalensis. The sequence continues at coordinate 33,207 of CAUYTI010097309.1, forward strand.
TGTATGCTCACATTAATCTGAAATAAAACAAACAAAAATAAAGTAAAACATTCAAATCTAAAAAAATGGGCAAAAGATTTAAAGAAACACTTTGTCAAAGAAGATATAATGATGGCTAGAAGCATATGAAAAGGTGTTCAACACCACACATTATTGGGAAATTGTAAACTGAAACAATGAAATATCACTACACATTTTTTCAAAATCTTTACTATCTGTGAGTACTTTTCACTTTTCTCTCTGCATTAATGCGTATCTTTTTCTTTAATACACGTATGAGCATGACTAACCACATATTCAGAAAAAATGAACTAAAAAAGCAAATACAATTCAGTCTGGTCTTCTCTAGATTGAATCAGTAAATTCCTAGACTCCGTGGTATTCGTCTGTTAATCTCACACAAAAATAATGTAAAACTGCCATTAAATAAATTACCTCTGACAAACAATGTATACAAGTAACTATAATCATACTTTAAAGCTCATGAAAGAGAAGGAAATATATTTCGTGTGCATAGTGATTTTACATGAGGGTAAATATCAAACATTTATTGCTAATAATTGAGCTTGCCCTCTGTTAATTTAATATGACCTATTCCACTGATTAGCCTAATGTATACCTCTACGAACATCCACTGCTACTTTTAACCTAGTTTCCAATTTACCTTTACAAAACAAATTGTTAAACTATTCCAGATTTGAGCTGTACTCAATTCTGTGCTCTCCCTTTAAATCAAATCCACTGCATTTTCCAAATGCTTGAAAGAATCAAAAAGGTCTTCAACTATGATGGTCTGAAGGGCGATCTTAGTTTGTCCGTGGTCCTCTCTCATTTCTCTTTTAGGGGAACAGGCCTTTTCTTTCTCTTCTAGCCCCCTGTCACAAGGGAACTTCAAGACCCGGTTCAAAGATATGGGAGTCCACCAGGGATCCTCGAACTTTTTAGACAAGGGGCCAGTTCACTGTCCCTCAGACGGTAGGAGGGCCGGACTGCGGGCCCTGGGATGAGTCCGCTGCTAAGCAGGACAGGCAGCAGCGGCAGAAACACCCGGTGGGCCACATATCCTAGGTGGGCTGCATATGGCCCATGGGTGATAGTTTGAGGACGCCTGCTTATTTATATAGGCTATCACCTGACTCAGATCAAGGTATTTTTAAAAGATTTTCTAGGAGCAGTAACCTTAAGCTCAAACTTCAAAGATAACATTTGTGTGTGTGTTTGGGATTTGGGGGTTTGGAAAAGATCAAATTAGGCAGAGGCAGCAGCATATGCCACAACTGGAAGTCAGGCAGAACACATTCAAGAAACTGAAAAGTAAGAACACAGATGTGGAGTGTGGTGAGATGAGACCAGTGGATTTCAAACTTGCTGACCACTCAAAAAGGAATTCATTTTAGTTTACAGCCTGGTATACATATATGTATAACAGGCAAAAGTTTTTTAAATGATACTTAATTACACATTGTTCTTGGTTTTATTGTTTTGAACTTCTTTCTGCATTCCCTTTTTTATTAATACTGGTCATGAACCAAATGTAATCTCATAAATGGCAGTTTGGAAAGTTCTGGGTTAGAAAAATAAGCAGGACTTTGAGATTCTTTGGCTTTTCCTTAAGAACTGTAGCAAGCCTATAAAGCATTTAAAACAAAGAATGAAGTGACTGAATTTTAAATGTTGAAATTCACTTTAATAGCAGTAGGGAATGAATTGAAGAGAGACAGTTCTGGGGCCAGGCGATCAGTTAAGTAGCTGTTGTAGTAATTAAGGTGAGAAATAACAGCTTGAATTAGGAAATTCAAGTGGAGATGGAGGGAAGTGGAGAGAGTAAAGTGATTTAGGAGGTAAACTTAATGTGATTTGTAATTTATCTGGAGGGATGGGGACAGCAAGTGTTAGTGGATGACACTTTCATGCCTATATAAGGATCAGGTTTGTTGGAGAACACTATGTGTTTGCTGTTGTCATCAGGCTTACAAATAAGGATTTCTAGGAGGGAGAGGGCTGTGTGGATCTGCCACCTAGAGAAATCTAGACTGAAAGTGAGCATTCATAGGTAGTTCGTAGGCCACTGGATGGTGGTTGGAGTGTGCGAGTGAACATTGAGAGAAGAGTGGGCCCCTGCCGGAATATATAGACCATTGCTTTCTAACTTGAATGTGCATAGCAGTCACCTGACATCTTGTTAAAATATAGGACTGTAGTGGGATGCATGGCTTCCAGATGATGCCATTGCTGCTGGTCTGTAGAATAATCAGGCTGTAAAACATACAACATGAAAATTTTAAGGGACAGGCTGAGGAAGAGGAGGTTGCAAAAGGATCTAGGAAGGAGCATCTAAAGAAGAGAAAAATGAAGAGGTGAGTGTTGTTTTGGAATCCAAGAATAGTGTTTAAGGGAGAAAGTGTATCTACACAAAGGAAGTAATAGTCAGTAATGGCAAGCACGCGCAGATGGCCTGAAGTGAGGACTGAGAATGTCTGTTGGGTTTATCTACGAGGTCATCAAGGTGACCTTGAGGAGAACCCTTTCTGTGGTATTATGGAAGTAAACACCAGGTTGTAGTAGGTGGCAAGTGAATCAGGAAAGATGAAGAAGTCGAGCATCTTCTAGCTGTTCTACTGTGAGAAAGAGAAGAAAACTAGAGCAGTAAGATTAAGACAGGGCTTTTCGTTCTTAGTGTTTTAAAGATAAAGAGATTTGACTACATTCATGTACCAGTGAGAAGGAGCCCATAAAGAATCAGATTAGGCTAAATTATGCTGCAATAATAACCAAACCTCAAATGTCCAAACAAGGCTTATAACAAAACAAAGATTTGTTTTTCTACTCACATTACTTGACATTTATTGTTCAATTGACACTTCTTCATCTTGCTCATTATAAGACTTAGGTTCATAGAACCTCCCCCTGATCTGGAGTTTCTGGGTTTGGTGGTAAAAGAGAGAATACAGTAAATTGCTTCTGACTGTCAGGGACTCCTGTTTGAATGTCACTGCCCAGTAACTCACTTGCCATGTTTAAGTCAGGGTTGGGAAAACTCCAGCCAGTCATTTTCCTAGTGACTATTAGAGATGTTAGAAATTTAGGAAAGGAAAACAAATCTCAATAAAGGCATGGCCCAGAGGACGTGAAAGGAATTGGACTGCAGAGCTCAGGAGGAGGGGTTAGCTTTACACAGGAAAATATCTCCTCTTTAAATTGGAAGGGAAAGAGGTAAGGATAGAGTCTGATATAAGGTAGTTTAGGTTTGGTGGTAACCAAAGGAGGACTTTCCCTTCTATGAGTTTTTTTGAAACACTGTGTATGAAATGCAGGGAACAGACAGGAAGGTGGCATTAGTGTGTTACAGAGAATGGATAAAGTTTGCAATAGTTGCAGATAATTAGATAGCTGATACAATAGACATAGACAATTTGGTAGACATCATTAAGGAACTCTTTTGCTAGGATTGTAAAACTTGGAGCAGAATATTTGAGGATGTCCAAACAAGGGGGAGCTAGTCAAAGTCAAATACTCCAAAAAAATGAAATAGTCACAAAACATAAAATGTGTATCTGAGATTCTCCAGGCAGAATGTAAGGTAAAGTGAAGGGTGATGGAGCTGGAAGAAAGTTGTTGGTTGAGAGGGAGGCATCCTACAAAGAAAGGCAAGGTCCAGGTTGGAATCTAGGTGTGTTCTCCACTACCTGCAACCACTGAAGCCTCGTTATAGGGAATACCTCATTAGAAATACAAATTGTATTTTTATTTAAGAAGTATAAATTATGTTGGAAGGGCTAATCATACATGCTCATAGTAAAAGATTTAACCATTCATTTTTTTCAACTGAAAGACTTCCCTGGTGGGTGGCGCCTGTGGCTCACAGGAGTAGGGCACTGGTCCCATATACCAGAGGTGGTGGGTTCAAACCCAGCCCCGGCCAAAAACTGAAAAAAAAAAAAAAAAGAAAGAAAGAAAGAAAGACTTCCCTGGAGCTTCTGTTATGTGCCAGAATTATATCTGTCAGGGATGCTGCAAAAAGTGTGGGATGTATATTTTTAAGCTAATAGTAATAAAAACCAGGTCCCACTACACAACTGGCTTTTCTCATTTAATACTTGGGCCATCTTTCCCATATGTACACTTGTAGAAAGTTCTACCACTCTTTACCACCTTAGTGTACTCTAGTTCAACTAATTCCTTGTTAATTAGCAGATGCTTACTTGGTACATTCGCATTTGCCTTTGTAAGATACTTACAGCTGCAGTCTACCACCCTTGTTAGGAGGCAGGCACTGGCTGCACCACCCCTATTGTCTGTGCTGAAACTTAGGAACTTAGGCTGCACAGTAGGAGGTGAGGGAGCTACGAGCAGCTGATCCAGGGAAGCAGCTTCATCTTTGCTTCCTCACCCATGACAGCCGCCCCCCCCCCCTTCACTCCAACCTCGCCCCATTTGTGGAAAAATTAAAAATTGTCTTCCTGAAACTGGTCCTTAGTGCCAAAAGGTTGGGGACTACTGTCTTAAAGACTACCAACTGATTTGTAAGATGCCTTATAAGGTATCTGAAAATTGAGACTACCATTTTACTACTGGATGTTGACATTTCAAGAAAACTGATTTTGTTATGATGGTCAGAATGGAAAGTCTGAACCACACATGGTTCTCTATTTTCTGTAGAATGTTACATTATCCAGTAATTTATCTTTCCCAGGAGACCTGAAATCTTTTTTTTTTTTTGAGACAATTGTTCACTATGTTGCCCTGGGTAGAACGCTGTGGCATCTCAGCTCACAGCAACCTCAAATTCTTGAGCTTAAGCGATTCTCTTGCCTCAGCCTCCTGAGTAGCTGGGACTACAGGCTCCCACCACAAAGCCCTGCTATTTTTCTGTTATAGTTGTCTTTGTCGTTTAGCAGGCGTGGGCCGGGTATGAACCACCAGCCCTGCTGTATGTGGCTGGTGCTGTAACCACAAAGCATGGATGCAAGCCCGAGACCCAAAATCTTATAAAATTAAAATAATCTTTTGTGCTTATATGGGGAAGGTATGAAATGGCAGTCTAGGAAATTGTTTACTAAACAAAATACATAGTAATGAGCTAAACATGAAAAAGTGAGAACTGTAGGAATAGCAGATGTAGGCTATCTTCTAGTTAAACAGACTGATAGATGAAGAAATCTTAAGAGGAAAAAAATCTTAGGAGGGAAGAGGGTTTCAGAGCCAGCTGCAGTGGCTCCTACCTGTAATCACAGCTGCTTGAGAGGCTGAGGCAGAAGGATTGCTTGAGGCAGGAGTTGGAGGCTGCAGTGAGCTATGATCTCACCACTGCTACATTCCATCGGAGAATGCAGAGGGAGACCCTGTCTCTTTCAAAAACAACAACAACTTTAAGAGGACTGTAAAGTGAGACATTTGCATCCTGACTATTGAAATCAGCTTCTTTTCTCTTCAAAGATGAGTAAATAGTTCATTTGCTTTGCTTCTTCAAGTTCATTGTTTTATCTCTAATTTGTTGCTTTATCTCCTACTTATATAAACTTATTTGAGCTTTCACCAAGTGTGTAATACTGATTAGAATTAAAATGCCTTACAAAGCCCTGTGTCTCCTCTCTGAGAGGTGCTCAGGTCTTGCTCTGGTGGGACTCAGCCCCCACCAGCCCCCTGCCCAGTTTTCAGACTTTAGGTTGAACTTTGTTATGATTGCCTATTGTTTTGGTGTTTAATTGGGATAGAGTAGATGGAGGATATGGAAGAAAATATGAGTTACACTGCTGTACATAGTGAGAGAAAGTATTTTGTGGAATTATAGGAATCATGTGTGTTTCCTGGGTCATGGGTTTTACTTTGAATTGCTGTGAGAGAAGAAAATTTCAAGTCTACTACTCTGAAGAAGTGTTAGTTGGATGACACTTTCATGCCTGTATAAGGCAGGAGTTTACTATTGATCCTCTGAAACTGGTGGTCATTACCCCTTGCTGTTTACTTAATCAGTGTCTTTGCTCCAGCTCCTGCCTCCTCCATTTCCCTGGAGGAAGGTCATTCCTAACTACCTAGTTGCTGGATACAATGGTATTTTTTCAGTTCTCAGCCTTAGTTTTGTCTTAGTGCAATTTTATACTTCTAACTCCATTTTTAATCCTTCACATGACATGGGTGGCTTGTCACTCTGTTCCTGGTCTCTTGCTCACACTCTTGACTATTCCTCTGACTTTTTTCCTGCTTTGACCTCTTGAATACAATGCTTTGTCAAAGTTCTGTCCTCATCTCTTTGCAGATAGTATTTTTTTTGAACTTAAGACAATTCTTATATCTGATTTCAACTCCTGTTCTTTGCAGAACACTCCAAAATTGTCTATTATATTTCTAAAATCGCAAAATATTTCCAGAAATCTAGTTCCATATTTTCATTTGTGTAACAGAAAATTACATCGTTATTGTTATTCTTAATTGCCTAAAATCTAAACTTAGCATCCTGCTTTGACTTCACCACCACATGTACACGAAATATGTACACTGCCACTCAGCAGCCTTGTCCTAATGGTTGATATTAATGCTTTTCTCTCAGGACCCATTCTTGAATTTGAAACAGTTGTCTTTTTTGTTTGTTTTTTGAAACAGTTATCTTTAATTCTTTCTTTCCACTTGCCTGTCTCTACCCCCCCCCAAATACTCATAAGTCCTAAGGTTTTTTTATCCCAAGTTCTAACTATTTTATTTTTTCACTCCTACTTTCACCTTCCTCTTTCTTCAGTTCTTTAGCCTTACTCACCATTCTTTACATGTTTCCGTTTCCTGTGGATTCATAGATTCCTAATTTGTGGATCTTAAAGAAACTGAGGTTTGTAGCCAGGGACTGTGAAACTGCTTGGTTTTCAACTTGGCCTGTAATTAATTCATAGGTGTGTATATAAAATTTCTAAAACTTTTCACCAGGGATCTTATGCTAATCTGTTGTGGTTTTTATTCTCATTCTCTGAAGCAGCTGTTTCATTTGCCACGTGGGATCACCATCTGCATAAGCACTTATCAATTCCTTTTGAGCCCAACCTTCTTCCCAGTTTATTCTTTTTATTTAAAAACTTTTAAATACTCATTCCAACCAAAATATTATATCCAGTTTTCAACTTTTTTTAAACATGCCATTTGTGCTTTAATAATTTTGAAAATTTAAAATAGAGAAAAATTTATAACAATTAATATATAAGGGTTGGGAGTTAGGGGAAACAGAGTTGTAGGAAGAGACACAAATATATTTTAACAATAATATTGGTTAATTTTATAGATGCATAATGGGGAAAGGTCTTCAAGGATATATATAAACATTTTAATGTTAATTAGGTCTAGGAGGTAGGACTGGGCTAGAAGGCAGGTGTGGGTAACTGTCTTTTATATGTGTCCATTGAACATTTTTACTTTTCTTTGTTTTTAATTCTCAGTTTTTCACATGCTTTCTTAAGTTGAAAAAGATACTTTTTCCTTTGCACAAAATAGAGAGCTGTCGTACACATGGATCAACGGCGAGAAGAACAGATTGTGCAGCTGCTGAATTCTGTCCAAGCTAAGAATGATAAAGATTCAGAAGCACAGATATCTTGGTTTGCTCCCGAGGATCATGGGTAAGACAAAAAGGTGTTCTTTTATAAGATAGCCAAAGAGTAACACTTCTTTCATAGTGTGGGCTAAAAAAGATGATAAAATACATTTTAAACTTTTCAGTAGGTGAAATTTAGCCTTGAAGTAATTTGTTTCTTATGGAGATCCCATAGATTTTAGAATGTTTTAAAACAAATTAGATGGCATATTTTCACAGGAAAGCAAAATGGTATGAATATTAAGGTAATGGATATGAGAGGAATCATATTTGTATTTCAGAAATTCTCCTCTGGGGAAGGTCTGTCAAAAGTTATGTTGCTCCTGTTTTAGGAGTGTTGCAAAAACTGAAGGAAAGTTAGATGAAGGAAAATCATTTGATTCTAAGTGATTTCTAAAGGACAGTTAGAATCATTTGAAGGAAAATTAGATGAAGCATTGCAGTGACTACATGAGGTAGCGTCTTATTTATAGCTCAGATGGCGGCAGAAAGAAAATGAAGACATTGTGAAATAAAATAAGTTCCAAGAAAAGCAGGATAAAATACTGCAATGGAGGCTCGGTGCCCATAGCTCAGTGGTTAGGGCACCAGCCACATACACCAAGGCAGGTGGGTTCGAACCCAACCTGGGCCTGCTAAACAACAATAGCAACTGCAACAAAAAAATAGCCAGATGTTGTGGTGGGCACCTATAGTTCCAGGTACTTGGGAAGCTGAGGCAAGAGAATCGCTTAAGCCCAGGAGGTAGAGGTTGCTGTGATCTGTGATGCCACAGCACTTTACCCAGGGTGACATAGTGAGACTCTGTCTTGAGAAACAAACAAAAAACTCTGTAATTAATGAATAACTGTTGTGTGGATTTTCAAAATAATTTTAACTACCAAAGGAGTAACTTACCCGGCAAAATCTATTTAAGTAGAGGAGAGATTTGAATTCATTGTAAACGATTTCATAGTGGCTCTACTAAGAGAAAAGAATAAACACTTTTGATTTGTGTGATTTTGAAATATTTAAACAGCATATTGTTTTATTCTGTTGCTTGGATGGTTCTTTATCTGACCTTTCTTCATTTTTATTTTCTCAAATAGATATGGTAGTGAAGTTTCTGCTAAAAACAAACCAAGCTCAGAGAAGAAACGTGATAACCAGGATAAGAAATTGGTAGACCAAGAAAAAAGGACATTTAGAATTAGTAACAAATCATATATTGACCGAGATTCTGAGTATCTCTTGCAAGAAAATGAACCAGATGTAACCTTAGACCAACAATTACTGGAAGATTTACAAAGGAAGAAAAGTGACCCTCGGTATATCGAGATGCAGGTAAAAGAAAGCAACATGTGGGAAAAATTCTTAACTTGTGATTCTTCTCTCACTCTTAATAAAAACGTACATTATTATAGGTAGCTGCCTGGGGTAGATCAGTGAGATTCATTCCTCATCAAGATATCCTCTGTGGGAATTTTTTTCTTTTTAATAGGAGAGAAAAACAATAGGAATGGTAATATACGTAACAGTACCCTATCTCATTCATTGAAGCCTATGTAGCAGGAAGAAATGTTTCAGAAATGTAGTGCCATTGTGGGGGGTACTTCTTAACTTTTCTAGGTCAACTTGAGGTACCATAACACTCAAGGTGGTTAGAATTGTAAAGTTGTTTCGAGATCATTTAATACACCTCCTCTACGGATGATAAAATTAAGTCTTTCAAAAGTTACATGATGTGCTTTGTTCATCAACATTTTAAATATAGGACTGTGACAAGAACTGAAATATTCTAAAATTATTCCAGTATTTCCTTTCCATGCTAGGAAAGGTATTTTAAGGTCCCTTTCAGTTAAAACATAAAATTGTGACTGGGCATAGTTGCTCACACCTACAATGCTAGCCCTTTGGGAGGCTGAGGTGGGAGAATTGCCAGGAGTTTGAGAACAGCCTGAGCAACAAGGTAAGGCCCTGCCTCTACAAAAAAGAAAAAAAAAAAGGAAAAGAAAAATGAGTCAGGTGTTACGGTGCCTGCTTGTAGTTCTAGCTTATGGGGAAACTAAGGCAAGAGGATCCCTTGAGCACAGGAGTTTGAGGTTGCTCTGGGCTATGATAATACCACTATACTCTAGTCCAAGCCATAAAATGAGATTCTGCCCCCCCCCCACAAAAACTCCAAACATAAAATTGTATGCTTTGTGGGTGTTGTAGTGATATAATAAAATATTCACATGTATGTGGATATTTTTAAGAGAAAGCACCTAGAATTCTGAGGGCCATGTGTTTAATACGCACATATATGCTGTTATTTTGAGAAAGATGGATGTCTCATCTAGTAGGAAGGAAACGATCCATTGACTGTCACTGATGAAAGTTGAATTTCCTGATTGGAATAGATGAACTGAAGTTGTCTAGGGACAAGTCGTGTAGGTCTTTGATGCCTATTGAGTCCAAATAAGATGTGAGAATGGAGATTTCAAAGTAAATTAATTTGGAGTCTTGTGTTAAAAGAAGAGCTGTTTTTATAGTCTTTGAGAGACCATATATATCTGTTGCAGATGAGGAAAAAGAGTCTTAATCTTGTTTAAGTGATGTACTTGAGGATATGCAATTTATAACAGAACCAGGTCTAAAATCAGTTACGTTTAAGAGCTCAACTGTTTAATCCTCCTTAGCAATGTGCAATTATGTTTCTTTATTATAATTTATTTATTTAACATTAATTTTATACTTGCTACATGCCAGTTATTGTGCTGTATTTTCTGAAGAGTAATAGTTAATTTTCTGTCCTCAGTCTATAATCATGTTCTCTCTTATTTTGGTTGTAGTCAGAATTTAGGAAATAGGTTTGAGTGGCGTAGAAGTGAATATTGTGCTGTCATTTGTTTTCTGGCAACATTTACATATCTAAGAAGCAAAGCAAATATGGGGAATGCCAAATCATAGTGCAGCAGGGCAGCTTGTATATACTTATATATTAAGATGGTTACATTTGATTACATCAAGTATTAGTATTTTTAAGTGTCATGAAGACATCAATTTAAAAATTACTACAAAATAGTAAAATATAGCTTTTATTATTTTAAAGCACTAGAATTAATCACACTGTCATTTTTATATTATTAGGAATTAACTGACTACGACAAGCATGGCAGTAATAGATTATTTAGAACAGTTCTAACTTTTTTTTAATATTTACTATAATTTTATTTAAATTAAAAATTATTATGGGTATGTAATATTTGTATATCTTTATAGGGTACATGTGATATTTTGATACAGGGGCATTGGAATATCTCTCACCTCATTTATCATTTCTTTGTGTCGGAACATTTCAATTCCATTCTTTTAGTTCTTTTAAGGTACACCCTAATTCATTGTTAATTATAGTCACTTTGTTGTGCTATAAAATATTATTTATTCTATCTACGGTGGGGTTTATTTTGGCCGGTGCTAGGTTTGAACCCACCACTTCTGGTATATGGTGCCTGTACCCTACTCCTTTGAGCCACAGGCGCCACCTTCTATCTGTTTTTGTACCCATTAACCACCCCTATTTTATCCCCCTCTTCCCAATACCCTTCCCTGCCTCTGGGGGCCATCATTCTCATTCTACTGTCTATCTCCAGGTGATCAATTGTTTTTATTATGTAGCTCCCACAGATGCATGAGAACACGCAACATCTGTCTTTCTATGTGTAGTTTTTCCCATTCAGTGTTATACTAGCTGTGGTAGTTAGTCATAGGTAACGTTTATTGTATCAAGGTAAGTTTCTTTTATACCCAGATTTTTAAGGTTTTTTTATAATGAAGGGATGTTGAATTTTATAAATGCTTTTTAGCATCAATTGAAATGATCCTATGGTTTGTTTTGTCAATATGATATATCATGTTGATTGACTTGAATGTGTTGAACCATCCTTGCATCCCTGGAATGAGTCCTACTTGGTCATGATAAATAATCCTTTCAATGCATTGTTTAATTATTTTGTAAGCATTTTGTTGAGAATTTTTGCATCTGCATTCCTCAGAAATACTGCCCTATAGTTCAGTTTTTTGGTATGTCTTTGTTTGGTTTTGGTATCAGGGTACTATTCATAGATGAATTTGGGAGTTTGGGAGTGTCCTCTCCTTGACTTTTTGGAGTTAAGCAGGATCAGTATTAGTTTCTGAATACTTAGTAGAATTCAGCAATGGAGCCATGGGGTCCTGGGCTTTTCTTTGATGGAAGACTTTTTATTACTGCTTCTAGGTCATTACTTGTTGCTGGTTTATTCAGGTTTTGAATTTCCTTCTGGCTCAATCTTGGTAGGTTGTGAGTATCTAGGGATTTCTCCATTTCTTCTGGGTTTTTTAGTTTATTGCTATACAGTGGGTGGTTAGTAGTCCTCTAATGATCCTTTGGATTTCTTCAGTCTCAGTTGTGATTTCTTCTTTATCATCTCTAATTTTGAGTTTTCTTCCTTTTTTCTTAGTCTGGCTAAAGGTTCATCAATTCTGTTGATGTTTTCAAAGCACCAACTTTTTGTTTTGTTGATTTTTTTGTTTCTAATTCAATTTTTTCTGTTTTAATGTTTATTATTTCTTTTGCTAATTTGGATTTGGTTTTCTTTTTCTAGTTCTTCAAGGTGCATTATTGTTTATTTGAAGCTTTTCAACTTTTTTTTGATTTAGATGTTTAATTGCTATAAACTTTCCTTTTACTGCTTTTGCTGTATCCCTTAGGTTTTCGTTTTTATTTGTTTTGAGAAATTTTTAAATTTCCTTCTCAATCTCTTTGTTGACCACTAGTCATTCAGGAGTATATTGTTTAATTTCCAAGTGTTTGGATAGTTTTTCCTTTTTGCTTTCTAGTTTATCCCATTGTGGTCGGAGAAAGTACTTGGTATGATTTCAGGGGTTTTTAAAATCTTTTTGGACTTACTTTTGTAACCTAACATAGTGTCTATCCTTGAAAATAAACCATGTGCTAAAGAGAAAAACAGATTCCAGCTATTGTAAGAAACATTCTGTAAATACCTGTTAGGTCCACTTGGTGTATGGCGTGGATTGAGTCTAATATTGCTTTGTAGACATTCCGTCCGGATGATCTGTCCAGTGCTGAATGTGGAACGTTGAGGTCTCTAAAGATGGCTGTATTGCCATCTATCTGTGTCTCTATCTCTGATCATGTTTGCTTTGTACATCTGGGGGCTTCAGTGTTGGATGCATGTTTTTAGAATTTGTTAGAGCCTCTTGGTGAATTGACTCCTTTATTTTATAGTGACTTTCTTTGTCTCTTTTTAGTTTTTGTCTTAAAATCTATTTTATCTGATAGAAGGATAGCAACTCTCTGCTCTTTCAGTGTTCATTTGCATAAATTATCTTTCTGTTCCTTTTTTGGTCCATGCGTGTATTTATAGGTGAAGTGTAATGTATTTCTTGCAGACAACATAGCCTTTTTTATCCCTTCAGCCACTCTTGGTCTTTGGAAGAGTTTAATGCATTCACATTCAGTGGTGTTACTAATAGGTAAGGATTTGTTCCTGTCATGTTATTTGATTTTTGGTTGTGGTCTGCTCCTCCTTTTTCCTATCTTCCTGTGGTAAAAGTGATTTTCTCTGATAGTATCTTTTAATTTCTGGCTTTTCTGTTTTTTGTGTGTCCGTAGTAGGTTTTTTGAGACTTGGAAAAAAGATTTTATAACCAACTATTTTAAACATGAAGTCTGTATTTAGCAATTCAGAGAAATCTACCAAAAATTCCTCTTTGACTCCATCCCCCCCTTTTAACTTTGTTATTTTCATTCATATCTTTATACATTGTCTCTCAAAAAGTTGCTGTAGTTATTTTTTTGATGGGTTTGTCTTTTAGTCTTCCTATTCAAGGTAAGTGGTTTATACACAATTAAAGTAATAATTTCTATTTCTGTCCTTACTGTTATCAGTATGATTTATACCTTTCTTATTTTTCATTAACATTCTGGTTCTTTCATAGTGAAGAACTGGAGTTATCTTTCTTAGAAGACAGGTGTGATGTCCTTCAGCTTTTATTTGGAAAAGTATTTCTTCTTCATGATTCAGGGATATTTTTGCGGGATGTAATATTCTAGGGTTAATATTTTTCTTTAGCACTTTGAATATGCTGTGCCACTCTGGCCTAGTCTGTAAGGTCTTTGGCCAGGGAGAGGACTGTGGCCAGCTGTACTGGATGGAGCTCCTTTGTATGTTATTTTTTCTTTCTACTTGTTTCCCTAAGAGTGTTTTCTTTGATCCTTGACCGTTGGGAGCTTGATTATTAAATGCCTTGAGGTCGTCTTATTTGGGTTAAATTTGCTTAGTATTCTGTGACTTTTTTATACTTGAATATTGATATCTTTATGTTTGGAAAGTTCTCTGTTACTGTTTCTTTGAATAAATTTTCTAGTGCAATCTCTCTCTTTACCTCCTCTTTTAAAGCCAATAACTCTTAGATTTGACCTTTGGATGCTACGAGTGATACCTTGGAATCCAAACTTAATCCGTTTCAGAGCTCCCTTCAAGTCCCAAATCGTTCCAGTTCCAAGACAGTTTTTCCCCTTTAAAATAGTAGAAACTCTGTTCCTAGGTCCTACAAACTCAAATTTTCAAAGGCACATACACTGTATTTTAAGGTAAAATATTAACAAATAATATTTCAATAATCATGTAAATTAATAAAATTAAAAACATAAAACCCTAAAAATATAAAGGCCTGTTTCATCACAGTTGAACACTTGGTTTGAAACATCCCCCTTACTGTTCACAGACTCCTTAAGCTCCTTTCCAAACTTTGCGGTTTCCAAGTTACACCTGGCAGCCTCTCCATGCATAACAACACTGTGATCCAAGTCCTTTCTTAAAGTTCTTGAACCACCACCATTGGCTTTAAGCTCCTCCTTTTGAGCACTAGTATCACACATGCCTTTCATTAAATCATCGTAGAGGACCTTGGCTTTCTCACAAAGCATCATCTCAGAAATCACATCACCAGCCAGCTGTTTTTCATTAATCCAAACTAAGAGGAGTTTTTCCATCTCTTCCATACTTTTAATCTCCTAGAGGTCAGCGTTATTATAACCCCTTTTGTCACAGCAACTGCTTTGATAGCTTCTTTATTTTTCAAAATCATACGAACAGTCGATTTAGGTGTCCCGAACATAGTAGTGAGATCAGCCACACAAGTACCACTATCATGCTTAGCGATAAGACCTTTTATAACGTCAATTGTAGCTCTAACTGCTTTGCTCTTAACTCTTATTTTCCCCACTACACTTTTTAAGAACCATTGTTGTTATATTTTTTTAGGCCCACTGTTATTAGATATTTTTTAAAAGGCACAAAAGCATAAAATTGGCAGCGAAAATCACGAGATGCTTTGACTACAGCTTCTCACAATGAGCTGAACAACAAAGCGTGTGGGTGGCCTGAGCGCTTAGGAAAGGTACACCCCAAAACACAGGAACAGCATGCTAGGCGTTGGGATTCCAGAATAGTGTTTGGATTTCAGCCAAAATTTGCTCAAATTTTTCATTTGGATTCCAAGTTATTTGAGTTCTAGGGGCAATACTGTATTTCCTAGATCTTGTAGACATGCTTTGTTTTTATTTATTCTATTTTGTTTGTTTCTTATTGCATTTTCCAATTACCTCTCTTCATGCTCATAATTCTTTATTTTGCTTGATCAGTTCTGCTGCTGAGAGACTGATAACATTTCTCAGCTTGTCAATTAAATTCATAAGCTCCAGAATTTCTGCTTGATTTTTGTTTATGATTTCAGTCTTTTTGTTAAAGTTCTCTGATAGGCTTTTAACTCCATCTCTGTGTTGTCTTGAACGTCACTGAGTTTGTTTAGGACAGCTATTTTGAATTCTTACCTGTCACATCATTCCAGGATTGATCACTGCTGCCTTATTTATTTCATTTGGTGAGGTCATGTCTGTCTTGATATTCTTAATACTGTGGACGTGTGTCACTGTCTGAGCATTGAAAAGTTAGGTGACTGGTTTGAAATACTGTATGCCCAACAGGAAGCCCTCTGACACATTCTGAGGGCCTACGATGTAGTGATTTGCAGTCTGGGCTTATTTGAATCCATCCTTCTTGAGAAGGCTTTCTAGGTATTCAAAGGGAATTATGTATTATAATCAAAGTCTTTAGTCACTGCAGCCTTATCAGCACTGGAGTGCCCCAAGCCTTGGTGGACTTGTGTAAGATATGAGAGAATTCCCTGGATTCTGGGCAGAGTCTGCATTCGCTTTCCACTTTGGGCTGGGCTGCTGGAGTTGGGAGAGGAGTGGCATGGGCATTCCTTATGGCCTGCTGCTGCTAAGTCATACCCAAAGCCAGCTCAGTCTCACCTGTAGCCTATGGTGACTGTTACTTGGCTACCTCTGTTGTTTATTCAAACTCTGAGGGCCCTTTAGTCAGCAGGCTGTGACTCTTGTCAAGATTGGGTCCTTCCTCTAAGGGCAGCACGTTTTATTCTTTCCCAGGAACTAAGGCCTGGACTCAGGGGCTTCAGGAATCTGCTTGGTACTTTATTTTACTTTAGTTGAGCTGGTACCCAGGTTACATAGCAGAGTCTTCTGAACTCTTCCCTTTCTGTTCCCCAAGTAGAAGAGACTGCCTGAGCTGCACTGCCTGGAGTTGGGGAGGGGTGACACAGGTACTGGTTTGGCCACTGCTGCTGGTATCTCACCTGGTCATGAGTACTTGAAGTCCATGGCTCCGAGCCAGCATTACTACAGGAATTGCCCAGTGACTGCAGCTGTTGTGGCCAAGCTCTTTTACAATTTTAGTCCAGGCCTCTGGCTGCTTTTTCGTAAGCCAGTGGTGGCAGTAGCCGGTACTCAGGTTTGGGGACGGAGGAATTTCCTCTCGCGAAAGTGGTCTAAAGTCTCCTTTCATAGACACCAGCAGAATTCTGTCCTGTGCTGTGTTCCTCTGTGTGCCAAGGCATCCGTAGGTGGCAATGTGAAGTTATGCAATCACTTCCTTTCCTCCCCAGGACACAGATTTTCTTCTCCACTCAGGGTGCTGGCACTGGCACTGCCAAGGGCTGGGGTGGGGTTGGATGGTGGGTAGGCAATGCAAGATTGTTTTTTCTCTTCTCTGGTGCCTCTTTCCTTCACACAGTATAAAAACTAGGTAGTACGATTGCTCACCTGATTTTTGCTTCTTCTGAAGGTGCCTACTTGCGTAGAAAGTTGTTGAAATTTGGTGTTTGTGTGGAAGAACAATTGCTGGGGTTTCTGTTCAGCCATCTTGCTCTGCCCCTTCCTAAATTCTGTTTTTGATCATCAGTTTAGGAAATCAGTCAGCCCATCCATCATTATTTATCATTTATCAAAATAAGACCTGTTATGTGCGTGATGCTGGCAGTTACTTCTTTAACCTAAAGTTACTTTCCATTTCCTAGGATTTTGTGGCCTTTGCCAAAATGTCATTATCTAATTTTATTTTTTTAATTAATTTTTCTCCTTTTCAGTAAAGGGGGTTTATTAAAACTGGCTTTATTTTTATGCCGCGGAATATTTTTTCATGTCATATGATGTACCTAGTTGAATGTTAACTGTAGTACCACTTCTTAGTTTTTAACTAATATAAGGTTCTATAAAAGTTTTTAAAATTAGAAATTGTCTCATAAATAAATAAAATTAATATAGGAAAGAGTCACTCCGTTTTTAGTATTTCAGCCATAATTCAATATTGAATAGCTTATTGAATATTGAATAGCAGAAATTGATATTTTGTATATAAAAATTTCCAGTCTTCTGACAATCCTAGGAGATGAATCTTGTTAAGCATTCATGCTCCAAGTTTGACTTAACTGAGATTACAGTTATAAAATGGCAGTACTAGATTTTTTGACTCCAGGTATTGTTTTGGGTTATCTCTTAACTCAAAAGAATATACCCTGAAATAATCTTTAAATCTGCTCCAGTGCCTGATGTATTAGTAAATGGTGAAATTATAAGTGGGGAAAAGAATGTGACATAGAAATCAAATCATAGATATATAAAACAGAGAATTGTGTGTAGGAAAAAGGTAAAAATAATGTAGGCTTGGTAGGATGCTAGTAGATGATAGATTTTTTTTTTTTTTACTACCACTGACTTTAAAGAAATATCTTCATTCTATTGAAAGTAAAATTCCTTTTTATAGAAAATTTTAATTAAAGTGTTAACTTCATACAAGCCATAGTACAAATGCCTGTGGACATATTTACCTATTGTATGTCCTGATTACCATGGTTATAATTTAGTTATATTTCTCTTGTGAAAATTTAAATTTTTTTTTTAATTTCAGCATTTCAGAGAAAAGCTGCCTTCATATGGAATGCAAAAGGTAAAATGCTTTTTAGTGTTTAACTTGATTTGTAAAGTAGTTACATAATTTATTTAAGAGCTCTATGTCAAGAAAAATACAAATTAATGAACTTCTCCCAAAGGATATTATTAGAACTTAATTTATTCTTTTGAATTATTGGAAATTCAAAAAGAAAAAAGGGTCATAAAAGAATTTTCCTGATGTTTTTCATATTTTGTACATAATTGAAATACGTAGAGTTTAAAAAATAGAATTTTTTGTATAAGTTACCAAGGTCACTTATAAAATAAGTTGATAAATAGCTTAAAGACCAAACACTTCAATTAAAATTGAGGCACTACTAAAAATACAGTACTTTATAATTATTTATTATACATTATAGCACAGTCACCCCATATAGTCCCTCATCTTTTTCGGTTCTTCCAGTGTTATTTTATATTTATTCATTTATTTACCTACCTTTCATGGCGTTTATTACCACCTGACCTTTGTGTGTGGTAGACATTTCCTTGCTAGACCAGTGTTCTTGAAGACAGAGTTTGTGTTGTCTGTTCTGTATCTCTTCACTCAGTGAAGTGCCTGGCATTTTATAGACATCCAGTAAATAATTATTGAAGGACTTAATTGTATTCCACTTCTCAGTATTTACCAGCTTTAATTTCAGTTTTCAAACTTTTAAAACTATTTTGATACGTAAAATACATTAGAATAGATGGGGAATTTTTAAAAATTAGGTTTTCACATTAAATTGTTTTATAGATGAAAATAACCCATAGCACCCTCTTGAAATTGATTTTGTTGATGCAGTGAATATGATTATTAAAAATAATAACATATGTCTAAAAATGTTAAAAGAATATCTTCCCCAAATGTGAGGTTTTCTTTATACCTAGAGTTTACCGATTTGATTTAGGTATTTAAAAACTTTATTTTAATTATTTGAAAGGAAATAATCATAAAATATGGTATATTCTTATTCCTAAAACAATGCATAAAACTTCTTCTTTGGACAAAGCCATAGTTGAATTATGCTTTATATTCCTGGTGGCTCTCCATAGTTATTTAGGCCAGGGCTTTGGTCTGTACTTGATAGCCCCGTGTGTCAACGTTCTTTTAATTTAATGTTAATTCTTATCCACAGAACTTATGAGCACTCATTTTTGTCACTATTTTTTTCTTTAGTAGTATCTTGGTGCTACTTATCTCTTAAAAATAGGTAGATGCAAATATCTAAACTGCTGACAGAATTTAGAAAGCATTAATTTACTGTTTGTAAACAGTAAATAATGTAAAAACAGTAAAGTAAAGTAAAACAGTTACCTTCAGTTTTGTAGAATTTTGATTATCCTTTCCGACTTGGTCTATGTATGACATTTTTTATTTACTTTCTTTTTTGAAATAGGAATTGGTAAATTTAATTGATAATCATCAGGTGACGGTAATAAGTGGTGAAACTGGTTGTGGAAAAACCACTCAAGTTACTCAGTTCATTTTGGATAGCTACATTGAGAGACGAAAAGGATCTGCTTGCAGGATAGTTTGTACCCAGCCAAGAAGAATTAGTGCCATTTCAGTAAGTAATCTCTACTTTTTTTTTTCAGTAATCTTCCTAGAGCCTACTGATTTTGAAGGTTTAGAATGATCTTACTTAGGTTTTGTATTTATTCCTATGAAAGCAAATACTTGGTTGAGAAATATTTGGTAGTAATGGCAAAAAGATTGACCTCTGTCTTATAGGTAACATTTATGAATTCAAGGTAAATTATAAATCTAGACAAATTTCCATATAAATCCAAAAGAATGAAAAACCAAAAGTTAACTGAAAGTTAGATAATGTACTCCAGGATTTGGATTACATATTCTTTAAGTGTTTTTGGGACTTCTAACAACATTCAGTATGTATAGTGAATTTATTTCTGTAGTATATAATTGTACATGTAAATTTAAATTGTGTAGTTTTATGGTTGTCTTTGGTTTTATGATAATAGTATTAGTCATGACTAAGTCTTTCAGTACAGAATCTGTACTTAGGAAGTACATGGCCAATGATGGCAGTATTTGGTGATAAGTACATTAAGTATGATATTTATTTTTAGCTATAGTTTCTAAAAACTGTAAAAAAAACCAACAACAATCTTCACCTTTTTAATGGGAAACAATATTCCTAGAAATTGCATTAAGATCACAGAATGTTTAAGAGTAAACCACTTTGTTATAACATAGTTATGTCGCTAGAAATAATCATTTTTCTAATATATGTCAGTTACCTTATATACTGACAATAGGAAGAAATGCTAACTAGGTTTTTTTTGTTGTTGTTATTCCAAGATCCATTGAAATGGGGAGATTATCTCAGTATGATACTGGATGTACTAATTGGAAAGTTTTACATCTGAAATATTTTATTAAATTCATGGCATTTTCTAACCACATATTATCACTGTTCTGTCATGAGATAACTGTTGGTCACTTTTAGTTGCACAAATCAGTATTAAATGATAACATTTCACCTATCCAGGGCTTGTCTTTGGCAGCTGTAACTTCCAAAGCACAACCAAGAACTAGAAATTGAGCAACACCAATTCCTACCACAAACAAAAAAAATAAGAAAAAAAGTATCAACATGTTCTTTCACATTTTTTACTAGTTTTGACCATGGTTTCCAGTTCTTTTAGGAAAGACAAAAGGAATGGTAGAAATTAATGAGAGAATGTTAGAGACACGCACTTTTAAAAAATTGATGAGAGAGAATTTGACCTTGCAGGACTTTGTATGAGAGAATGAAATGTAAACATTGAGCACGTAGTCTACAACTCTTAGGAAAGGCACACATTGTGTTGGATTCCTCAGATTTTAATAAATATCTACTTTTTAAATTCATTTGAAAATCTGAGGAATAAGTTTTTCAAATTTCAGTTGCTGAATTGTATCAGCAGTTTCAGCAATCTCAGATTTTCATGGCTGTTCACGATGTTTGTTCTAAAGGAAATGATATTTTAACTTTGTAACTGTATTTTATTTGAATTTAAGGTTGCAGAGAGAGTGGCTGCAGAAAGGGCAGAATCTTGTGGCAATGGTAATAGTACTGGATACCAAATTCGTCTCCAGAGGTAAGGAACATTGATGGCTTGTATACAGGTCAATTGTGGCAAAACTTTTTTTTTTTTCTTTTTGAGACAGTCTCACTTTATTGCCCTCGGTAGGGTGCTGTCGCATCACAGCTCACAGCAACCTCTAACTCCTGGGCTTAGGCGATTTTCTTACTTCAGACTCCCAAGTAGCTGGGACTACAGGTGCCCACCGCAATGCCCAGCTATCTTTTGTTGCAGTTTGGCTGGGGCCAGGTTCAAACCTACCAGCCACCCTTGGTATATGGGGCTGACGCCCTACCCACTGAGCCACAGGAGCTGCCCAATTGTGGGCGAAACTATAAAGCTGGAGATTTACAAGAAAGGCAGTTATTCCTATTTTCATTATTATTACTATTAAATGTAACATTTAGAGCGGCTGGAACATAGGTGGCTTTCTACTACAAACTTATCTTTAACCCCAAATGAGTTTTATCTTTATTAAATGTGTTTTTTATATTTTGTAATGATAAGAAAAATACTTTTTTCTTGGACATATGTTAGTAGACCATCAGTCCCCCTGAAAGGATGGTGTCCTGAACCTTTTGTTACTACCTACCCACCTCTACTGACTTTATTGACCTTGGTTATCTTTAGTTCCCTGTCTAACTCCATTATATGGCACTGCGTTAGTCTTATTTTGCAGCCCAGGATTCCATTTACTGCTTTAAATGAGCAGACTTCTAATCACTGAGCCGGAAATTTAGGCCTCAAAAGTAATTTAGTCATTCTTCACATTTTCATGGTTATTTCTTTGAAAAGAAATCATTAACATCAACTCAGTGACAGCAAAGGTAATACATAATGAACTTGAATGTAGAATTTTCCATTTCTCTATTATACTAGGTGTTCGTATATTTAAAAAAATGAATACGAAGTTATGAACTGAAAGCATTTCTGAAATTCAAGATTTTTTTTGGAACTTTTGTGGTACTTAGTAAATTGTTAAAAAAGAAAGCAATAATTATTAATTTGTCTTTCATTTATAGCCGGTTGCCAAGGCAACAGGGTTCTATCTTATACTGTACAACAGGAATTATCCTTCAGTGGCTCCAATCAGACCCGTGAGTATGTTTCAATAAAGGAAATAAATATTATCAAAACTTGAGATTATTAAATTGGCTTTACCTAGTTAAAAACAATTTTTTCTAAATTTTGTACTGAATTTTCACACTTCTGCTTTAGACATTTGTCCAGTGTCAGTCATATTGTACTTGATGAGATCCATGAAAGAAACCTACAGTCAGATGTTCTAATGACTGTTATGAAAGATCTTCTCAACTTTCGATCTGACCTCAAAGTAATATTAATGAGTGCAACATTGAATGCTGAGAAATTTTCAGAATATTTTGGTGAGTAAAGTTTGATTATTGTGTTAGAAAATGTATCAGAAAAGCAGTGAACTTAATTCTTTAAAAAAATGACACAGTATAGAGTAGTCGAAATAAATGGTTAACAGTTCATTTTATTTAATTTTATTTTACCCCCTGGTGTCATAGATTGGGAAACTGGGTCTTTTTTTTAAATAGTGGCATTATCTCCATTCTCATGGTGAAGACATGTCGATTCTTACTGTCACTGAAATCAAACCCATAGGTGTGAATAATTTTATGAGTTTCTTATGATTCTTCTGTGGCTTTTATGTACTTTGTAGACCAGGATGGCAGTTTGCTGATACATGTATTATGTTGTAGCACTGCTAGTAGCCCCTTATGGAATACTTTTCATGTGCCAGGTGGTAGATTTAGCATTTTGTTTTTATTAATTCTCCTAATACCTTGTGAGGTAGGTGCTATCATTATCCCCATGTTTACAGATGAGAAAGCATTCATGAAGTTCATGAAGTAATTAAGTAGCATTAATATCTTTTACTTGGACATATGTTAGTAGACCCATCAGTCCCCCTGAAAGGATGGTGGGCTGCAAAATAAGACTAATAAAGTACCATATAATGGAGTTAGATAGGGAACTAAAGATAACCAAGGTCAGTGAAATCAGTAGAGGTGGGTAGGTAGTATCAAAAGGTTCAGGACTCCATCCTTTCAGTGGGACTTACTAACATATGTCCAGCATTAAGTGGCTTACCCAAGTTAGCGTGATTAGCAGAAAGATGAGAGGATCTTAAGGTTTGACTAGCTTTAAAGTTTAGCCTTTTAAAATTATACCTGTCTTTTCTGCTTGTAATTTTAGAGGGGGTTGGTACAGAGGGACTTGAAGTATAATACGGCTAATAAATGTTCTTGGTTTTTGCTTTAAGTTTTAGAAAATATATTCTAGTTGATTCTGAAAGCCTTGTAAGATTAATTCAAGCAGTTATTATTATTATAGTATTTTTTTTAAAAAAATGAGACACCCAGAATCAAGATTGAGTACCTTGCTCAAATTCGTGCAAGTCAGAGCGTGATACCAGATAAGACATTTTGACCTCTGATATGATGTTGGCCTTTGTTCAGAGTATGTGCCATTTATTATGAAATACAAATAGTATTTAAATAACAGTAATGAGATAAATTTTTTATTAGTGATTCTGAAATAGTAAATAACAATTTAATACTGGTTAGGTCTTACTTTGACTACCATTTCCCCCCTGAATCTAGGTGCCACAGGTGTAATGTTTCTTACTTAGATTTTAGTAAAGCTTGTATTCTGATATGGCACTGTCTTAGTTAATGATGAAAAGACAATAGATTTCTAATTAATAAGTTTTGAATGAACTCAACTTGAAATACTCTACTCTTTGATATTCTCTGTTCTTTTATAGAACTATGAGATGTCTGTAAGGTTGGTAGCAATACAATAGTATTGAGTGAATACCGCACTGCTACTTTTTATTAAATTAGATATGGGGAAAATAGAACTGTAAAAGCTACAGAACTGTTTTCTAAAGTTATGAATAGTAAAGAGTCATAATTTTATTCACAGTATTTTTTTGTTTAATATTTGAGTACAAATTTATGTTGATGTTTTTGTCTTTCATGACAGGTAACTGTCCAATGATACACATACCTGGTTTTACTTTTCCAGTTGTGGAGTATCTTTTGGAAGATATAATTGAAAAAGTAAAGTAAGTAAATATTAGAAAATAAAAGTACTAATGTGTCACCTTTCTCATCTCACATTGTAGTCTCAGAAACTACCACTGACTACTCCTTTATAAAACATTATTTTTCTGTAAATTGGGGATTTACAAACTTGGCTGCCCATTAAAATCACCTGGAGCTGTTTAAAATCCACATATTCAATTCATACTATGCACCTTTGTCACATTGCAATGTCTGGGGTGGTAGCCAGGCATCAGTATATTTTTTGAAGGTTTTTGGACAGCAAAATCTGGAAACTTCTGTCTTTGATATTTGAACCTCTTTGGTTCTCCAACCAGTTTTTTCTCTTTTGTTGGGTTTCATTATCTACCCTTTCAATATGATTTCAACTAGGGATCTCAAATTTTTGTATTTTCACTGTACTGTCCTGTTTCCATGGCCACTATATTTTATATTTTCACTCTGCTGTCCTGTTTCCATGGCCATTATATTTTATATTTTCACTGTGCTTTCCTGTTTCCATGGCCACTGTATTGTCACAGCTCTCAGATTAATACTTTCAGCAGTAAAGTACTTCCTAAATTCTAAATTTGTTTTCTATTTGGCATGTGTCCTTTGAGACAATGTGTTTCCTGTAGACAGCATATGGATGGCTTGTGCTTTTTTATCCAATCTGCCAGCCTGTGCCTCTTCAGTGGAGAATTAAGTCATTTACATTTATTGAGAGAATTGATAAGTGTGGTGGAATTTTATTCATCTTATTTTGTAAAAGTCCGTTGCTCAGTTTTATTCTTTCTACCACTGTGGAAACTAGATTTTGTTCTTTAGTTTCTGGATGTTTAGTTTGCTGGTGGTGCATTGTGATGGTCAGTGTGGAGAATACATCTAAGTATTTTCTGTAGAGCTGGTTTTGTGGCAAACTTCCTCAGTGTTTCCCTATCAGTAAAAGATTTGATTTCTCCATTGATACTGAATCTTAGTCTAGCAGGATACAGAATTCTGGGCTGAAATTGTTTTGTTTAAGCAGTTAAAAGTAGATGACCATTCTCTTCTGGCTTGAAAAATATTATTTGAGAAGTCTATTCTCACCTTGATTGATTTGCTCCTGTAGGTCAATTGGCACTTACTCCTGGCAGCTTGTATTATGCTTTACTTTTGGCACATTTTTAGAAATTCTCATACCAAAACTATTATAAGGATATTTATCTCTCAAATAAGAAAATTAACAGATAATGTGATAGAGAACCAATGGTCTTTTACGTCATTGAGTGTAGACTTTTGACTGAATTCAAATTTTACAGAACAATGCTTTTAATAAAGGACAATTCTATCTCTAAAGTCTGCATTCCACCTTCTCATCCCCCACCTCATTCCATCTGGAGGCTAGCCTCTAAGTCAGCGGTTCTCAACTTGTGGGTCATGAACCCACAGGAACTGTATTAAAGGGCCAGGGCATTAGGAAGGTCGAGAACCACTGCTCTCAGTGAACTCAGGGAGACTTTGGGATTAAGGTGTAGGTTTATTTTCTTTGACCACCACCTCCCATGCCTCACAGAACCCACAGTGGTAAGTATGATTTTTGGACAGATGTGCCCTGTGTGTTTTTAGCAATCTGTGGCATGGTAGAGTCACAGTATAGCACTGGACTGATGCACGGGACACTTGAATGCT
This sequence comes from Galago senegalensis, assembly GCA_963575145.1. Lineage (NCBI taxonomy): Eukaryota > Metazoa > Chordata > Mammalia > Primates > Galagidae > Galago > Galago senegalensis. The sequence continues at coordinate 58,933 of CAUYTI010097309.1, forward strand.
GATCTGGGATCTTCTTTTAGCTATAACTATGTGAGCAGAATTAAATAGTTCTCCAGCATGAGTCTGTGTGTCTGTGGATACAGTGCCTAAATCTCTTGGGGATGTTAATTAGAATTCTTAGGTTAACAGACCTCAGGGGGACCTCCTGAATCCAAGCCACGCAGGGTAGGATTTAGGAATATGTGTTTTTCAGTCTCTGCAGGAGATTCTTATGTGTATTCAAGTTTGAAAAACATTTTAAAAATCTGAATCTTTCAATTAGGCAGTCATTAACTGTTACTTTGGACTTACATAGGCTTAATGTTAACTTTTGTTTTAGAGCAGATTTAAAATTGAAAGAAAGTTACTCTGTTTCTTTCTTTTTTTTTTTTTTTTTTTGAGGACTAAAGATGATCTATATGTTTATATACTTCAATGGAGAAGAATGATTTTTATCTGAAAAACCAAGCTTTATATCTTGATGAACACCAGAACTATAAACTGATTTTTTAAGTAGCATTAACTTGAAAATATAGTGAACATGTTCTTTAGAATCCTTTTTAAAATCCTAAATGTAAAAAGTCCCAGATACTAACTAAACCCAAAGGTTTTCAAAAGTGAAGCCGTTTAAAATGTTTTTATTTTAGGTATGTTCCAGAAGAAAAAGAACAGAGATCCCAGTCTAAGAGGGGTTTCATGCAAGGGCATGTAAAGAGGCAAGATAAAGAAGAAAAAGAAGCAATCTATAAAGAACGCTGGCCAGATTACCTGAGAGAACTGCGGACAAAGTAGGTTTATTTTATTTGAAGGTGAGAACACAGTGGCTAAATGGCTAAAAAGGCAGGTGGGAGGAGGGTTGTCTTTTTGAATTTGTACATACTTAGAGTCTCGTGAATCTCACATTCCAGCTGAATACTGTGCTGATTTGACTGTTAAGCACAATTATCCCAGTAATTTTCTCTCTGTAGATTACTTTCCTCCATTTGTAGATTGAGTTAATTTTAAGCTTTTATAGCAAGATAAGCCTTAAGAAACTTCATCAGGTGTTTTATGACTTCTGTTTAACTTTGGTAGGTATTCTGCAAGTACAGTAGATGTTATAAAAACAATGGATGATGATAAAGTTGATCTGAATTTGATTGCTGCTCTTATCCGATACATTGTTTTGGAAGAAGAGGTTAGTTGTTTTTTTTCTTCAAGTAATAACATTTTAATTTTATTTACATATCAAGGCCATGAAAAAATATTTTTTCTAATTACTTTTAAATAGATCATGGGGGCAGCACCTGTAGCTCAGTGGGTAGGGTGCAGGCCGCATACACCCAGGTTGGCGGGTTCAAATCTGGCCCAGGCCAGCTAAACAATAGTGACAACTGCAACAAAAAATGGCTGGGCGTTGTGGCCAGGTGCCTGTAGTCCCAGTTACTTGGGAGACTGAGGCAAGAGAATTGCTTAAGCCCAAGACTTGGAGGTTGCTGTGAGCTGCGACGCCCCGGCACTCTACCCAGGGCAACATAGTGAGACTCTGTCTCAAAAAAAAAAAAGATCATGGAAGAAATTATTTGTGACTAGATTAAGAATCTCAAAGTAGTAAAATATTTAGGTGTTTTACATGTTTGAAGACTAAACAAAATATCTGGATTATAATTTTATTTTTTAAGAAGCTTGTGTTCTTTTATTAAACTGAGCTAGTATAATTTTAATGAGCACTTAAGTGTTTAAACAGTTTTACTGTATTTTGTTGATGTGATCCTTCATAATGGTCATTTCTTCTTTATATAGGATGGTGCAATATTGGTCTTTCTACCAGGTTGGGACAATATCAGCACTTTACATGATCTTTTGATGTCACAAGTGATGTTTAAATCAGGTATTATATAAATATTACTTTTATGCAATTGCACGTATGTGTCAGCATTTGAATTCACTATCCCATATGTGTTTGGTGAAGTTTTTCTGCAACTCATTATCTTAAAGCTTAATTTTCTTTTTAATTTTCAGATAAGTTTCTAATTATACCTTTACATTCACTGATGCCTACAGTTAATCAGACACAGGTATGTTGTTAAATGTATTCCTTTTCTATCTTTCACATGGAGGCAAACTACAAGGACTGTTTATTATTTATTTTCTTTAATTTTTTAAGGAAGCATTTTCAAATAGTAATCCATATAAAAAGATATATCTTTGAGAACCTTTGCAAATAAGTCTTCATGAGATGATTGCACAAAAAATTGAATAACAGAGGGTAATCCACAAAATCAAATTAGTTTTGTCAAGATTAAGGGAAAAGTTTAAAGAATTGGTTTTACCAGTAACTTGTTTGCATTTCCTGAATGAAAGAAAAGGTATGTTGATACGAGATTTCCTGTTGAATTAATACTGTATTATGCATATTTTAGTTCCATCAAAAAGAGGTATTTCCCTAATTAAAATGAATAGCGTATTCTCAGAAGCCAGGTAATTTGAGAACCACAGAGGTTGCAGGCCGTGGCAGAATGAAATTGATGAGGTCATCTGCCTCTCTCCCCTTCTAGTTTCTCTCCTCTTTTTATAAGAAAATATCAAGGTATTTTTACTGGGATCCTTTTAATATCCTTTTTGCTGGCACCTGGGTAAGACTCAGCCAGCTGAATTAGGTATAGAGGATACATACCTGGGGGAAGAAGGAACTCTTGATTCTAAGGAGCATCTGGCAGAGAGGTACTTCCATCTTTGACACCATAACCTGGTCAATTGTGTGTTCCTTTGCTGGAGAGTAAGTGCCTGGCCCGGGAAATACTCTCTGTTGATTACCATTTTTATAAATGAGGAGTTAAGTTGATAACATTACTTTTGCGTTGTACCCAGGGGTACTTGACTACCTGTCTTTGGGGTAGCATTGGTGGGGAGTGCTGGGGGGAACAGTATTGTTGGTAGGATTCAGCATTTGGAGAGGGTATTTTCCTTAACCCTTTGAGGAGTGCTCAGAAATAAAACGTGCCAATTGAGGTGTGCAGCAATGCAACAATAGTTATGATGCACGGCATGTTCCTGGGAAGTAATATGCAAACAAATTAATATGAAATGATAAAGCTTTACCATATTTAGTAATCCTTTTTTGTAAGGTATAGCTCAAAACATGGTCCGGTGCATAATCTAACACTACGTTGTGTTGGGGTTTGCTTCACCTTTTATGATTTGTGCAAACAGCAGAGCTCCAGAAGGTGTTTGCCTGTTGGATCAATCACTTTACTTTGATGAAAAATGTTTATCTATCAAAGGAAATGGATTGTTGTCAGAAACAGTTCTTCCTCCAGAGTTAGTCATCTTGTCAACTGGATATTTTTCCAGAATTTCTCTAATTAGATATACATGAAATTGTATGAATTTTTTATTGGTTGCAGTTTATAAAGTACATGTTACAAACTGATAAATCAAGCCTGTAGGAGGAAAAAAACTTTCTATACCACTTTGATGTTTTCTGTGTAGTGTTGAATTTAAGTTTGAAATAGCTTCTGCACTTTCCTTTTCCAAATCAGATTCTGAGGTACTTGACAATTTACCTTTTTGTGAGAAGTATTTTTAAATTACCTCTATATCCAGTTCTCTAACATCAAGTCTTCTGAACTTGAGGACTCCTTGAATTTATCGTATTCTGTATTTATATATCCTCCCACAAGAATCCACTATTTGTACAAATTATTTCAGGCACAAGTATGAAAAAAACTGAGAAGGAAGTATATCATGCTTACCGACTCCAGGGAGGTAACAGAACAGTAACCTGTGTCCTTGAGGTTTTGTTTGCAAGATGAATGCCTATAGGCATTTACATCAAGGAAGGAACATCTTGTATTGAGCTAATTCCTAAAGGCCTCATTCCTAATAAACATCTTGTTTGAACATCTATGGGCATTGTTAGTAGTGAAAAAGTTAACTCCTCTGAGGTTAATAAGCTAGTATGCAGTGTCCAAACCAGCAGTCTTAGTGGTCAGTGTTGATACCCATGTAGGTTTGGCCTCCTCATTCCTACCCTCAAAGTAAACTTTTCTCCCTTCTCCTTACACCCTCCAGCTTTTATTAAAAGACATGGTATAAATCAAATTCATGTTTCATTTGAAATGTTATTTGCAATAAGATTGTGACATCTATAGGAGATCCAGTTTGGTTTTCCCAAAGGGAATTTTTGTAGTATTGAAGATGGATGATGTGTACTTTATTAAGTGTATCTATCAATATTAGATGTATAGCTCAGTGAATGAACACAGAATGCTAAAAATGAACAGTATGTAAAGTAATTCCTGTAATTGCAAAAATAATCTATCAAGAGATTAGTGTACATTTGCAATTTTGATGTATTTACTCTTACAGGTGTTTAAAAAAACCCCTCCTGGTGTTCGGAAAATAGTAATTGCTACCAACATTGCTGAGACTAGGTAAAAAATAATTTTAAGTATCAATTACTGATGATTACGTAAATTTTGAGCACCATACAATATTAACATGTTGTGATCTCTTTTCTGACAAGCTACTTTGTAATTTTGTAAAAGTAGGCTTTCTTAGGAAGCTAGTCATAGCAGTAAGCATGGTTTGTTTTTTAAAAAAGCTTTCACAGTTTTAGCCTTCTTCAAATAATAGCCTTCTGAATGGATTTTTTTCAGAGCTTTCCTAAAACAGCATGGGAGCTGAGGTTCATTTTGTCTCTTTTGCCCGTTTCTGGCTAGTGGTATTCTTTGAAGTTAGTTGGCTCTAGCCTTTAATAATTCTTTTATTTCCTTGGACTAATAAACTGTACTAATATACAGTTTAGTCACTAAAACAGATGGTTTTAGTGAAAGCTGATACTCAGCTGTGCATTGGGGGACCCACAGAGCTAGGCATCAGGCAGGCTGCGAAGTTTGGCTATGGGCAAATAAGAATTCAGCAAGTGATCCATGTCATTGGCACTGTGCTATCATGTAGCTTCTGGTGCTGCCTGTAATGTCAGTAATTGTGAAGAGTGGGGAAATTCCTGAACGGCTAACATCCATTTGGTATGATAGAACGTGCTCTGAAATCACTAACTGTAGGCCTCTTATAGGTTAATAGTGCTTTCGATGTTTTTTTTTTTTTAACATTTCGTATATCTTGTTTTCCAAACAGCATTACCATAGATGATGTAGTTTATGTGATAGATGGAGGAAAAATAAAAGAGACACACTTCGACACTCAGAACAACATCAGTACGATGTCTGCTGAGTGGGTTAGTAAAGCTAATGCCAAACAGAGGAAAGGTCGTGCTGGAAGGTAAGTACGAACTTTTTCCAGACTCTTTAGAACACCCCAAAATTTCATGTTAGCAAAATATTTTGCTGGCATTTAGATACTTATCAGGAAATACTGTTTTGAACTTCATGCAGGTTCTCTTCAAATAAGAAAGTTGTTTTAGTGATTATTTAGAAAAGCATCTGCTGAGTTTTCTAGTTTATGAATTTTTTACGGCCATTTCTTTAGTCTGGTTAATTAAAATTAATACTGTCATGTTACTTGTAATTTTATATCCATTTCCCTTTTTGAATGCATATATTACCTAATAATAAACAGTTAATACTATTAAGTGTGAGATCATGTCCTCAACACTTTTTATATATTAACTTCCTTAATCCTCACTGTGGTGCTATGGGATAGGTTATTATCTGCATTTGAGTGGTAAGGAAATTAAGATATAAAGAAATTAAATAACTTGTCCAAAGTCACATAGCTTTGTAAGTAGCACAGCCAGGATTTTAATCCAAGCAGAGTTCAACTCTTTAACTGGACTTATACTAATTTTTTATCATTAGTTGCCAAAGAAAACACAAAGCTTTTTTTATTTTCCATTAATGTGACAGTAGCATAAGAAATATTCTGGTCTTAACAGTAAGAAAAATGATTTGTTTTGAATTTGTACAGATAATTGCAGTTATGGCTGTTTTTTAATGTACACATAATGCTATACTTATATTTATACTTGTATTACTCATAATTCATGTGAGTGGTAGAATCATGTCTGGAGTTGCAGAAGATAGTTATTCTTTTGCCTTTTATACATAGAATAAGAGATTTCCTGTTAAACTTTGGGTATAGACTTATTTAAGTGAGGAAAGGAGAATTGAAAGAAAACATTACAGACCATTTTGTCACCCCTTGTTTGAAGTTTGTACAGTCTCTGACATCTCTCACTTGCTGTAGTCTTTGCAGGTTATCATAGTATAACTTAATTTCCAAGAATTGTATTAGATTTTGCAGTTGATCTTTTTGAATGAAAAGCATGGTTTAGTCAAAAAAAGTGTACTTTTTTTTTTTTTTTGAGACCGAATCTCAGGCTGTTGCCCTGGGTAGAATGCTGTGACATCACTGCTCACAGCAACTTCAAACTCTTGGGCTTAAGCAATCCTTTTGCCTCAGCCTCCATTATAGCTGGAACTACAGGTGGCTGCCACAATGCCCAGCTATTTTTTGGTTATAGTTGTCATTGTTTGGTGGGCCCAGGCTGGATTCGAACCTGCCAGCACCCATGTATGTGGTTGGCACCGAGCCAGAAAATGTGTACTCTTAATTATCAGTAATAACTTCCTAGGGGACCCAGCAAGACTGGGATTTGCCTGTGTGGACCCATCACCACTGAGTACTGATTCAAAGTATATTCACCGTGGTGAATAGGTTTGGCATACCTTTATATACAGATGGTAAACATGCTAGGTCTTAGATTTGATCCATAAACAATTAGAGAAATAATATGAATAGAGTTGATAACATTTTAATGACTCTCATCCCCACTACTAAGGTGGAGGTTAACTGTAGAACTAGGCAGTTGAGCAATGGCTAATTAGATTGACAATGGTTATTTGTGAGGCCAGAAATAGCTATACTCTCTGGTTCTCAGTGAATGTACTCCTGTTTTAGTTTTTGCCGAAGAGACATTTGGCCATGTTATGTAATAAATAGATGATCAGTCTTTGTAGTCTCATGGCAGAAATAAGCCAAGATGTTTAGAATTTGTATTCCTATAGGACCAAGAGCCCATAGAAATATTTATTCTGCTTGAAAATATGTTGAATGTAGTTATCTCTTCACATCTGTACTTATCATCATCCAAAAAATATTATTCATGTCATTAGTTGCAAGCATAAAACAGAAAATTTTAACATACCTCCTAGAGCTTACTAAATACAACATACAATGTTTAAAATGCCTTTTGGTAATGTTGGCAGGGTAACATAATACTAGGATTTGTTGTGTAATATGATCTCAAGGCATATTTGAGCTTTGACCTCAGTAGGCTGCTGTTGCTGAGCATAAATCTGACATCTGTTGAAACAGGGAAATCAAATTATTGGCAGAAGAACTGGTGTATTTCTCTCTTAAAACCTGGACAAGAGATAGAAGATTTGAGTTTTTCCTAAGCAGATGGAGAGAAAGAATATATGATTTCATAGAAATATAATAATTACATAGATCAGTTATAAAGTGACTTTCTCTGGAGGTCTAAAAAGTCGTTGATAACTCCCTTCCACCTTTTTTTAAGAGTTCAGCCTGGTCATTGCTATCATCTCTATAATGGTCTTCGAGCAAGTCTTCTAGATGACTATCAACTGCCAGAAATTTTGAGAACACCTTTGGAAGAACTCTGTTTACAGATAAAGGTAAATTGGGTGGGAGAATTAAGAAACTAAATGGGAGTGATTTAATTTTCAGCATCTTTTGTAGCAGAAAGTCCTGTATCTGCAAGAAGGGATTATTACCACGTACTTGTTTTGCTTCTGTGTTAGTAAATTGTGTATTATAATTTTTTTCAAATGCGTATTAAGCAGTTTTGAATTGTGTAGTGGTCTGGAGAAGCCAGGCTGGGCTATGTGTGAATCCTACCTCCCCTGAAAAGCTAGTTCTTTTTACTTTGTGCAAATTACTTAAATTTCATAAAATTCTTGAACAATGCCTGGCACATGGTAAGTGCTTAGTAAATGTTAAGTAATTTTATTACATCTTAAAATGTTATTCCTCATTTTAAACTATTTAGCATTTTTTAGCATCTTTTAATTTTTGATATCTTATTTTGAAGATAATTAGTAAGCAGCTTGCTTGTTGATTTTAAGCAGCTACTTTTCTTATGAGAAGTTTAATAGTTTCTGGTAGAAAGTCTGTAGGCCTTTAAACATGTTTTTATAGAGTACAAGTAGAATTTTAATTCATTTTGGTAAAATAGCTTAAAAATCAACATACAAGTTTGATGCTTCATTTGAGTGATGAGCATAGGTGAAAGTAAATTTTTATTTCAGTAATGACATATATTTAATTACATTTGTCTCTCTATCTTGCCCCCTTCCAGATTTTAAAGCTAGGTGGAATTGCTTATTTTCTGAGTAGGTTAATGGATCCACCATCGAGTGAGGCTGTGCTGCTCTCCATAAGACACCTGGTGGAACTGGTAACTTTGATTTTTTTTAATTCTTTTTTAAATTTAGAGTTTGAGAACATGTGAGCCAGTTAATTGTAAACTTTATTCTCATTACTGCAAAGTAGTCTGTGATTTACAGTGCCAAATTTGATTCATCATTTGGCTCTCAAAGTAGTATGTGAGATTTGCTGTGAGTTGTAAATTAATACCTTTGTGATGTTCTTATAAGGCTGAGCCCTTTCTGCACAGTTTTATTTCATTGCAGGCATGATTTGAAATTACATAAAATTTTAAAATACTAAAATTACTGGTCTTTATATGTCTTCATAAAGTGAGCTTGATTGGTTTATTCTATTCTTTCTAATTACCATAATGTTTTTAGAGCTTTTGTCCAACTCAAGTAACTTAATAACAGTATGGTCATTAAGTAATCATTTGAAGGAATACTAACAGGTGTCCTTTCTCCAGAATATACACTATGCTCCTTGTCATTTTAGTATTATACCTTGTTTTCTTAGGACAAGGTTTTCTGATTTGCTTAGTTCCTTTTTAATGAAGTCAGTGTTTTTAAGAAACTGGTTCTGATTTCTTAAGCGAACACTTACTTATTAGCCATATCTGCACACGCCCAGAAGGCACAGGACTAGATGCTGCTTATTGCTCGGAGTGGGAAAAGGTGCAGGGGGTTAGAGCTGTGTTGTCTAATACACATGCCATCAGAGCCATAGGTGGCATTTGAAAATTGTAAGACATTATCTCACCATCTCTATGGGACCTTGTTTTAGATTTAATAAGGTTCCTGATGTTTTAGGAAGTGGTGAGGTTTTACTGTTGACCTCTCTTCCCCTCTAGGCTTTTATCTCATAGAATATGACAGTTAGATAGTGGTCAGAGAATCAGTGGTAGTGATGAATAACCAGAGGACTCAGATGGATTCAGAAGCCACTCAGAGTGGGATGACTTCCTCTCTCTCAACTGAGTAAAAAAAAGCCAGTTTTAGCAATTTGTAGGCAACACAGTCATGAACAGGGCAGCAAACTCTTGCCAGTGATGGGGTCTGAGGCCCATATTAAAAATGTATTTTTTATTGTGAAATATAGCATGCACATCTAGAAAAAGCAAGCAAAACAAAGATGTGTGGCTTAATGATTTGTCACAAGGTAAACACCGTGTGGTAATTACTTAGCTCAGGAAGTGAGATTATTCCCAGGATGCTACACATCCTCCTCATACCATACCTGTTCCAATTACTCCACTGTCTCTTCTTCCCAAAGATAACCTCAATCATGACTTTAATGCTGGTTAGTCTCTTGCTTACTTGTATTGATGATTTTACCATAAAAGTACACATCTAGGCTCGGTGCCTGTGGCTCAAGTGGCTAAGGCGCCAGCCACATACACCTAAGGTGGCGGGTTCAACTCCAGCCTGCGCCTGCCAAAACAACAATGACGGCTGCAACCAAAAAATAGCTGGGCGTTGTGGCAGGCACCTGTGGTCCCAGCTACTTGGGAGGCTGAGGCAGGAGACTCACTTGAGCCCAGGAGTTGGAGGTTGCTGTGAGCTATGATGCCACAGCACTCTACCCAGGGGG